>PVIW01018580.1:0-11316 GCA_004026585.1 Noctilio leporinus | reverse complement strand
TGAATGAGAGCCTTGCTGGGTAGAGTATTCTTGGTTGCAGGCCTTTGTTTACCATGACTTGAAATACTTTTTGCCATTCCCTTCTGGCTTGAATTGTTTCTGTTGAATAATCATTTGATAGCCTTATTGGAGCCCCTTTGTATGTTATTTGTCTTTTCTCTCTTGATGCTTTTAGAATTCTCTCTTTGTCTTTGAAATTCGCCATTTTAATAATAATGTGCCTTGGTGTTGGTCTGTTTGGGTTGATCCTCATTGGGACTCTCTGTGCTTCCTGAACTGGATTAATATTTTCACTTATCATGTTAGGGAAATTTTCTATCATGACTTTTTTGAACAGGTTTTCCATTCCTTGTTTCTCTTCTCCTTCTGGTATCCCTATGATACGGATGTTGTTACGTTTCATGTTGTCCTGCAGCTCTCTTAACCCCTCTTCAGTCTTATTCAGCCTTTTTTTATTCTCTTGTACTGTCTTGGAGTATTTGTCTACATTATCCTTCAACTCGCTGATCCGGTCCTCTGCTTCCTCTAGCCTACTGTTGATTCCTTCTACTGTGTTCTTCAATTCAGAAATTGTATTCTTCATTTCCTGCTGGCACTTATTGATAGTTTCCATGTCCTTTTTCATGCTGTTGTAGTTCTCAGTAAGTTCCTTGTAACTTCCCTGGAGTTCTTTGTAATTTCCCTGGAGTTCTTTGTAGTTCTCCTGGAGTAGTTTATAGTTTTCTTTGATGTGGCTGAGCTCACTGAGCTTCTCCTTCGTCATTCTTTTGAATTCCTTATCTGATAGTTCAGGTGCCTCTATTTCATTTTGTGTTCTTTCTAGGAATTCTTCCTTTCCTTTTGGTGATGGACTGATTCTTTTTTCTTCCCCATTTTGGGTGTCTGTTCTTGCTTGCTTTTTATTTATTTATGTATTTTTGTTATTTCCTTGGGTTAACCTGCTTTGCTTCCTTGCCTTAGTTGAGCACCCTTCTGTGATAGATTTGTGGAGTTCAATGTTGCCATCTCCCAGACTTGCTGTTCTTGGTGTGTCCTTTATTTGGTCTGTCTGGTTGTATTCTGGACCTGTAAAATGGGCCGATGAGTAGGAGGATTAAGTCAGGGGGCTTCCAGCTCATGGCAGGCAGTTAAAATCACTCAGCTGGGGAAGAACAGGAAAGCGAGGTTGGTACAGGAATGGCAAGAGGTCAGGGTATTGTACTTATGACTGCTCTTTTTTATACTTATTATTTTTATTTTTCAATTACAGTCGACATTCAGTATTATTTCATATTTATTTCTGGTATGCAGCATTGTGGTTAGTCAATTATATAATTTAAGAAGTGATCCCCCTGATAATTCTAGTGCCCACCTGGCACCATTCATAGTTATTACAATATTATTGACTATATTCTCTATGCTATACATCCCTGTGGCTCTTTTTGTAACTACTTTTTAAAAAGATTTTATTTGTTTGCTTGTTTATTTATTTTAGAGAGAGGAGGAGGCAGGGAGAAAGAAAAGGAGAGAAATATTGGTGTGTGAGAAAAACATTGATTGGTTGCCTCTCACACATGCCGCCAGCAGGGACCAGGGCCTGCAACCCATACTTTGTAAGCTCTTCTTCTTCTTCTTCTTCTTCTTCTTCTTCTTCTTCTTCTTCTTCTTCTTCTTCTTCTTCTTCTTCTTCTTCTTCTTCTTCTTCTTCTTTTAAACATTTTATTTATCATTTTTAGAGGGAGAAGAAGGGAGAGAGTGAGATAGACATCTATGTATGGTTGCGTTTCACCAGCCTCCAGCCACAGACCTGGCTGGAGACCTGGCTTGCAACCTTGTTATGTGCCCTGGCTGGGGAATCAAACCAGTGACCTTTGGGTTCACAGGCCAGCACCTTATCCACTGTGCCACCAGCCAGGGCACTTTGTAACTTCTTAATCCCTTGACCTTTTTCACCCAGCTCCTCACCCATTTTCTATCTGGCAACCTTCAGTTTGTTCTCTTTATCTATGAGTCTACTTCTGTTTTGTTAGTTCATTTATTTTGTTCTTTAGATTCCACATATACATGAAAGAATATGGTGTTTGTCCTAGTCTCTGACTTATTTCACTTAAGCATAATACCTTCTAGGTCCAACCATGTTGTCATGAATGGTAAGATTTCATTCCTTTTATGGCTAAGTATTTCATTGTATATATGTACCACATCTTCTGTAACCAATTGTCTATTGATGGGCACTTAGGTCGCTTCCATATCTTGGCTATTTTAAGTAACAATGCAATGAACTAGGGAGGGCATATATTTTTTCAAATTAGTGTTTTTCATTTTTTTCAGCTGTATTTCCAAAAGTGGAATTTCTGGTCATAAGGTAGTTCTATTTTTTATTTTTATTATTTTAAAAGATTTTATTCATTATTTTTTAGAGAGACGGCCAGGGTGGAAGGAAGAAAGGGAGAGAAACATCAATGTATGGTTGCCTTTCACCTTCCTCCAACTGGGGACCTGGCTGGAGACCTGGCTTACAACCTGGGTATGTGCCCTGACTGAGAATCGAACCAGTTGACCCTTGGGTTCACAGGCCAGCACCAATCCACTGAGCCACACCAGCCAGGAGGTAGTTCTATTTAAAAAATTTTAAGGAACCCTTAGTGGCTGCACCAATTTGCAATGACTTACTTTTCATTAGTGTTGTTTAGCTTTATCTTAATGCAATACTATTTCTAAATCAAAAGTTTGAAAAAACACTTGAAAGCTTCTACTGAGATTAAACCTACTGTGAACATTTCAGGGAACTTTTCTCTAAGCAGTTTTACATAATCTGTTATGTACTGTTTTGTTACCTTCTAGTTTGACAATCATGTGTATCTCCCCATGTCAATAAAGAAAGCCACATCATATTAATAGTTGCATATTAGTTCAGTGTGCTTACATATCAATATTTAACCAATTTCATAAAGACTAGTGTTTATATTGTTTCTGATTTTCCAAAAAATATAAAGGGCACAGTGGTGAATGTCTTTTTGTACTCTGGGGATACAGAATTCTCAGAAGTAGAATTGCTGAGCCAAAAGGTATGTACATTTTAAAGATTTTTGATTAAAAATCACTATACTGCCTTCCTGGAAGAGTGCCCCAATTTATATCTCCCCAATTATAGGATGCCATTTTCTCTTATCCTTATCTGTCTTGTATTGCTCTTATAGATGCTAAAATAAAAAGACTCAATTAGAAAGCTCTGGTTTCTCTTCCTCCTTATATGGATGCCAATCCCATCACAGGGACTCCAACTTCATGACCTCATCTAAACCTAATTACTTCCCAATGCCTCATCTCTAAATACCATCATATTGTGGGGTTGGGTCTTCAATGAACAAACTGAGGGAACAAAACTTTCAGTCTGTAACATCTACCATGAGGACAAGTCTGGGAACTAGTGGTCTGGGTAATTACTTTCAATGTGGGTCTTGTCTTTCCAGTGGTAGCCAATAGTGTAATTGTTAATTGAGTGTTTACTATGTAGCCAATACATGTAATTGTTCATTGAGTGTTTACTATGTATCAGGCTGTGTGTGAGGTAAACCCTCCTTATTAACTGAATCATTACAACATTCCTAAAGTTAAGAATTATTAGATCTACTTTACAGAGGTGGAACCTGGGACTCAGTTAATTTGGAATGGAGCTCAGATTTAGAAGAAAACTACAATTCTCTGCTCACCATCACTCTGCTCTGTAACCAGGGAGACCATGAACTTATGGAGGGTATGGCCTGGTCTTCACTTACTTCTGGATCCTGTTCCAGTGTCAACACTAAGCAGATTGCATCCAGTCCAATTACTAAGGCTTAGAGTGAAGACTTTAGCATTAGATGACTTGAGTTTGAATCCCACCTCTGCCCTTTATTGGCTGTGTGGTGTTGGCTTTGTGTTTCCCTTCTCTAAAATGGGTTAATAATCCCTACTTTGCCTAACTGTCTTGAAGGTAAGATAAAATAGTTTATGCACTGGTATGCAGTAATTATTAAATAAAAAGAGCTGTTGTTATTTTTGATATACTCATTTAGTCTCCAAAGACCCCTGGAACCAATGAGTAGAGTACCAGAATTAGAGATGGCCCCAGAGGCCCTCAGAGCATAGCATCACTCTTTCACGCATAAGTATTGATTGCTGAGTACCTATTCTGTGCCCAGTATTAAAATTCAGCAATGGATGAGATGAAATGTCAGCTCCCAAAGAACCTATCTGAGGGCAATTAACATAAAAGACAGAGCAGTGGGCAAACAAATCTGTTCCATAATTCAAGTAGTGCTATGAAGAAAAATACAGCAAAGCAGACTTAGAGGAAAAAATAAAGCAGGCTAAGGGCTAAAAATAAGAAGGACCAGGCTAAGGGAGAATTATTTAGATTGAACAGACAAGGAAGGTGGCCTCTGAGCAGAGATCTGAAAGAAGCAGAGAGAACCAGGGGAAGCTGATCATTAACAACGTTGGTGCCTGAATCAAACAGCTAACAGGGCCCTAAAAGCCAATGTTGTAAGTCATAAGGGAGTGGGTACATCTCCCTAGTCCAGTGACTTATAATCATAGATGATGAGTTCTTTTGTGTCCAACTGTTAGTATCAATATGTAACTTTGACAAGTTGAAAAATGAAATAGTACTTCATAAGTCCAATTAGGCTTTTTTGTTACCTTTCACTATCAGAGCCTTAGGCAAGGTCTGGCACTCTTTCCAGTTGTGACTGCAGTAGGAGCAGCTGTCATCCCAGGGCAGCTGTAGACCCCAGGTGTGGGCCCTCCTGGGTATGGCCCAGAGAGCAAATGCTGGGCAATGCTGATATTCCGATCAGAATGATGAATGCACAGGACGCAGGAGGACTGGGGTTTCAAGATTCTCCTCTGCTCTGATTTGCCCGGAAGAGGCCCCAGCCCTTCCAGGAGCTAAAACATGCTTCTTATGATCTGGGAAAGGGGTTAGGACACTTCATCCTGGAAGCCTAGATGCAGAAAGATTGGACTGTTAGGACTGTCCCCATCATTTGGGACAGTGTTTCTCAGACCACTGACATGAGACTCATCTGGGATTCTATTGAAAATGCAACTTCTATTCCTGAAGTCTGCATTTTAACAAGCTTCGCTGTAATTCGTATACACCCCATAATTGGGAAATGGCTGGTTGATAGGGCACTGACCAGAAGAACATTTAAGGTCATGATTGTCCTGCAACCAACAGGGCACATGCTCATGTCCTGCTGTGAGATGGCACTTCCAAATCAGATTGTTGGGAGCTGGTCACATCCCCAGATTTCATTTTTAGCCTCTGAGAGAACTGTGCTAGGAATAAGGGCAGGGGTTTCAGAAGTTGGTATCGGTTGGGCTGTGAGGCCATCTATGTGAAAAAGCGCTGCCATACTTCAAATGAAAAGGAGAAAGGAAAAGCTTTTACATCTATATTCTGAAGGCAGATGGATCACTTTCAAATGGATTCTTTCCCAGCCTGGACACAATTTTCACTTCTCTCTGGTGAGTCATTGCCATCATTGCCTTTTGCTCGCTGCCTCTTGTGAGTTAAGGACACTTCATGGAGGGACTGAGACCTCCCCAGGGACAGCAGTGGTGAATTTGTTCTTTTTCAAATTTGGTAAGAGGACTCAATAAGGCTGTCCTCAGTCCTATGCTGTGGGGACAGCAGACACTCCTGACAACCTAGGGGATGGTCACGCTCCCCACCCTTTAATAATTAGCCATCCTTGTTAGCACAGATCTTGCCCTCTCTTGGGTTGTTTTCAGACAGTCTGGCTGCCATCCTGCTGGTTTTAATGAGAAAATGTCCCCAAGCATTTTTGACATTCACTCTTGTAGCAATCAGTAGTATAGCATACTAATTAAGAGTATAGATTCTGGAAACTCTCCTCCAGTGGCTCCCCATCTCACTCAAAGTTAAAGCCAAAGTCCCTATCACTCTGCAAGACCCTATATAATCTGATCCCTGTCACCTCTCTCACTTCATCTCCCTCTTACTCAGCTGCAGCCATATTAACCCCCTTGCAGTTTATCAAACATGCCAAGGTTGTGTCCACCCCAGGGCTTTTGCACAGGCTGTTCCATCCTCCTGTGATGCTCTTTCCCCCAGATCTTGATTCATTCCCTCACTTCCTTTAGGTCTCTGCTCAAATATCACCACATCACCTTTATAAAATAGCACACCCATCCCTGACATCACTAACCCCCTATTTTTCTTAGAGCATTTATCACCACCTGATGTAGTATGTATTTACTTGTATTGTTTTATGATCCCTTTCTCCCCATTATAATAATAGCTCCTTGTGAATAGGAACTTTATCTGACATGGCCACTGCTAATTTCCCAACATCTAGAACATGTCTGGTCCCTTGCCGGCCTTTAATGAATAATGACTGACTGACTGATTGATTGATTGATTGAATGCCTGGCTCTGTGTGCCCTTGAGCTCCTTAACATCTCTAAGCCTTAGTTTCCAAGTCTATAAAATGAACAGTTTTGCATGCGAAGTGAGACAATACATGTATAAATCCTTTGCATATGACTAACACACTCAAAATTCTCCATAAATAATAACTGACCTTAATCTATTATTACTTAGACCAACAAAATAAGACAGAATGTAGTAAAGGAAATGAAAGAAGTTTACAAAGGCTCTCATGTTGAGAGATGTCAGAGGTGCCACCCAGGTGGTTGGAATCAGGAAAGGCCTCTCAGCAGGGGTGGCATTTGAGAGGGCGCAGGGTTGGGCAGGATCTCAGTAGGTCAGACCTGAGTTTGTAGAATGGTGGTGCAGGAAGAAGGAACAGGGTGAACAAAGAAGCAGAAGGGAGAATATTCAGGAGCTGGTCAGGTGCACTTCCTGAATTCCAGGGACTTTTAAAATAGGGGGAAGGGAAAGCAGAATAAGGAGATGGAAACTTGCTTTTTTTTCCTTCCTTCCTTCCTTCCTTCCTTCCTTCCTTCCTTCCTTCCTTCCTTCCTTTCTCTCTTTCTCTCTTTTTCTTTTTCCTTTTCCATTCTGGAAGAAGAGAAACTACCCAGTTTTCCAATAAGCTATGCAACAATAGAACAAAAAGAATGTCTGGTTTACACTCCCCCTTCCTTCTTGGGGCAGAGTGCTTTGCAGTTAGTAAAGCAATCCCTGAGCATCATTTTCTTGACTTGTCACAACCTTTCTTGAGGTAGGCAAAATTTATTAGATGTTTGTTAATCCAGTCTGGCAGCACCAGCCATTAACCCTAAATGGAGCATCAACTCCAAAAGAAACCTATTGGTAGTGGTGGGACTTCTGGGAGCTATGCCATCCTACTGACTTGAAGACTGAAAAGAAATTTACATCACAGATACAAGGGGAAACCAAGAAGGATGGCATGAGGAAAAAATACTGAGTTAACTTTGTAAAGCAGAAGAAGATGCATTTGTTAATTCATTCACCCTGTGAACACTGAGCACTTATTATATACAGAGCAGAATATTCAGGCCAAGGGCCCAATGGCCAGGACTTTAGCCATTTTATATATATTTAATTCTCTACTGACTTAAAATTTTTTTCTGCCCTGGTTGGGTGGCTTAGTTGATTGGAGCATCATCTCGTGCACCAAAAGGTTACAGGTTTTGACCCTAGTCAGGGCACATGCCTAGGTTGAAAGTTTGATCTTGGTTGGGGTTCTGCAGGAGGCAACTGATCAATGTTTCTCTCTCACCAATCTCTCTCTCTACCTGCCCCTCCCACCCCCTCCATCTTCTCTCTCTAAAACCAATGAATATATCCTTGGGTGAGGATTTAAAAAAAAAAAAAGTTCTGTCACTTAAGGGAGGTGAGTGAGGCAACCTAGCTTTCATCTCAAATGTCAACTTCAACTGATTTATTGAGGCTACAGTATGGATGTAATAGGAAGGAATCCAGTAATTGATTAGTAAAATGTGCCATGGGTTTAGGAGGGGAAAATAGTGAGTTAAGTGTCACATACTTGCCACTGTAGGAGTGAGCTCTGTATATACCTGTAATATACCTGAGGGTTTGTAACAGGATAGAATAGTTTCTTGACTCTGTGCAGTAAGTGAGTGTGATGTTGCTAATAACTCACCGTGTAGAGCTGTGAACGTTCGGGGCAGGAACTGATGTGTCATGGTGATAACTCACAGAGGTATCTCCAGCCCTTTACAAGTGTCTCATCCACTTCTCATTTGACACTTGTTTAATGCAACTACCCCAAGTATTCAACTTTGTTCTTATAGGAATATTCTTTTCGCACTTATATTTCACAGTCTTGTAACATATGTAATTAAATAATTGATATATAATAAATACAACTGTAATACACAAGTTTGGAAACTATGTCTCTCTATACAACTCAATGGTTGGGAGAAGAAGGTGTAAAAACTAGAGGTGTTGGGTCACTGTGTTTTACAAGGTAGGGTGATGATTTTAGTTAATCCAATAAATCAGTTAAGTGGAGGTTAGTTAAGAAAACTTCTCCTACAAATATGGAGTTGTCTTTTTGAAATAAAAAGGATTCTGTTTTGTAGCCTTTTGTCTTGATTTCAGGAAATATTAGAGGTTGCCAGGGGCAGGGGGAGGGGGTATAGGAGTTGTTTAATAGACATAGAGTTTCGGTTTTGGAAAATAAAGAGTTCTGAAGATTGATTGTGCAACAATATAAGTAACACTACTGAACTGTGCACTTAAAAATGGTTAAGAGGCCCTGGCTGGTAGCACAGTGGATAAGGTGCTGGCCTGCGAACCCAAAGGTCGCTGGTTTGATTCCCAGTCTGGCACATAACCAGGTTGCAGGCCAGGCCTCCAGCCAGGTCCTTAGCTGGAGGCAGGTGAAAGGCAACCATACATTGTTGTTTCTCTCCCTCTCTGCCTCTCTCCCTTCCTCTCTATCTGGAAATAATAAATAAAATGTTAAAAAAATAAAATATAGAATTAAAAAAATGGTTAAGGCTATTGTGGAAAATAGTATAGAATTCCCTTAAAATTCTGAAAATAGAATTGCCTATAATCCAGTGATTCCATTGCTAGGATTATACCCAAAGAACCCTGAAACATTAATTCAAAAGAACCTATGCGCCCCTACATTCATAATAGCACTATTTATAATAGCTAAGTCCTGGAACCAGCCTAAGTGCCCATCAGTGGATGAATGGATAAAAAAACTGTGGTACATTTACACAATGGAATATTATGCAGCAGAACGAAAGAAGGAACTCTTACCTTTTGCAATATCATGGAAAGAACTGAGAGTATTATGCTTAGTGAAATAAGCCAGTCAGTGAAAGACAAATACCACATGATCTCACCTAATACAGAAGCCTAATGAGCAAAATAGAACCAGAGGCATGAAATAAGGAACAGACTGATAGTGATCAGAAAGGAGGGGGGATGGGGAGAAGGAAGGAAAGAAGGGGAAGAGTTTAGTTAAGGAACTAGTATATAAATGACCCATGGACATGAACAACAGGGTGGAGATTGACTGTGGGAGGGGAATGGGGTGGGCAGGGCAGAGGACAGCAATGGGGAGGAAATGGGACAACTGCCATAAAACAATAATAAATTAATTTTAAAAACATGTTTAAGGTGATAACTTCTATGTTATTCATATTTTAGCACAATTTAGAAAAAATTTTGAAGGTAACATAAGAGGAGACACAGGCATTAAGTATCAATCGCTGCTAAGATTATTGAAAAATTCAACAACCAGCCAATTACATATCTTCTACAGAAGCCAAACTTTACCTGTGGTCTTACCAAGGAATCAAATCTGAATCTGAGCAGCTGCTGGAAACAGCTGCAGTTTGCAAGACAGACAGAGGACAGGGTCACATAGTAAACTGAGCTGAGTGTAGAGTCAGCAACATCAGGCTGTGGAAGATTCTACAGTTAAACCCCTAGGTCCTTCCAAGGAGCCAGCGTGGGGCTGTAAAAGGTATGGATGGAGGAACATATAAATTAAAAGAGACTTCAAAGACAGGTGAATGTTTTCTGATGCGCCAGAATATAGTGTCTAAGGGTACACATCTGGGTAATAAAACAACTTCAAAAGACATAGAAAGTACTTCCTAAAAGTCAGGATAGTGATTACTTGTGGGGCATAGGAGGGGTCGGGACACATGCACAGGCTTATGGGGTCGGCGGGATCAAAGCGCTCTTTCTTGACCTGGATGGTATTCGCCCTTTTTTTAAAAAAAATATTGTTAAGAATTTTTTAAAAGATTTTTTATTTATTACTTTTAGAGAAAGGGGAAGGGAGAGAGGCAGAGAGGGAGAGAGACATCAATGTATGGTTACCTTTCACCTGCCTCCAGCTACAGACCTGGCTGGAGACCTGGTTTACAACCTGTTTATGTGCCCTGGCTGGGAACTGAACCAGCAATCTTTAGGATTGCAGGCTGGTGCCTTATCCACTGCACTACCAGCCAGGGCCTGGTATTTGCCTTATAATCATTAACTCCTACACTAGATTTGCTTGGTTTTCTGTGTTTATGCTTTATTTATTTATTTATTTATTTCTCTCGTGAAGCCAGCCACTTTGAACTGGCTGCTTTGAGTCTTTATTTAACAGAATGTCCAGTGCTTCCTTATTACAATGGAAAACATAACTGGAAACAAACCTTCCATACAATTACATACCCCCCCCCCCCAAAGTAAATGCTGAAGGCCTCGTTCATGTTTCAGAGGCATATATCAAGATTGGTCGCAAAGATCTTTCACCCCCACTTCTCATCCCTTCACCTCCACCCACTGTGGAGTAAGTGAGTGTGATGTTGCATTTGCAAAGAAATTCCACAAAATTTGGCATTTGCAAAGAAATTCCACAAGCCTGAGCATTTTATTAGCGAAGGGAAATCCCAGCCTTCCTGGCCTCATTTCTCATGATGACAGCTTGTTTTCCCATGGGGAACCACGTACCAGTTCCTGCAAATATTTAAAGAGGTAAAGAAATCACTTTTTAACTACATTCATAAATGACATAAATGATGATGATTTGCAACTCTGTGCTTATTTTATACACGTAAAAGTGTATCCACCTGTTTTTTTTTAAGGTGTATCTTTTTTCTTTTCTTTTTTTCTTTTATTGTTGTTGTATTACATCCATCCCCTTTTTGCTCCCCTCTGGCCCCCTCCCCACCCACCCATTCCCCCCAAAGTCAATCCCACCTGTTGTCCATGTCCATGGTTCCTTTATACTAGGTTCTTGTCTAAGCTGCTCCCCTTCTTTGCCTCTGCCTCCCCCCTCCCCCCAACCCCTTTCCCCCTGACCACTGAAGGCCTATTCCTTGTATTCATACACTTGGTTCTGTTTTGCTTGTTGTTAG
>PVIW01018579.1:0-11318 GCA_004026585.1 Noctilio leporinus | reverse complement strand
TCTGAGCTATGTGCATCTGGGCTGCATTTTGAATCCAGAAGAGCCTCTGGTTAGATTCTTACCAATGTGGGTCAGTGTGATTGATGATTCATTGGAATTGCTCACAGGAGAGTCTGAAAGAAAATCTGCTTTTGTTGACAAGAAAAGGCCTTCATTTGTAATAGATTTTCATACTCAAACACTTCATACCTTAGCCCAACATCAGGAACCCAGACAGGTTCCCTAAGGCAAACTCTTACATAAAAAGGAATGCAGACAGGAAGCCAAATGGAAGCTCAAACTGCACCTGTTCCTTGGATAATCCTTGTGTTCAGGGACCCTGCATGTCCACTGGTGGTTGCAGCACCTCCTACAGGAAGGTTTGTGTGTGGGCTCATGCTGACTTCCACTCACTGTGTCTCTTTCACAGTAATACACAGTTGTGTTATCAGCTCTCGGGCTACTCAGTGTTAAATAAACTTCACTCTTGGAGGTGTCTCTGGTGATGCTGAGTCGGGATTTCACTGATGGGTTGTAATCTGTGTTTCCATCATACCATACAGCACCGACCCACTCCAGCCCCTTCCCTGGAGGCTGGCAGGTCCAGTGAACACCATGGCTTGTTAAAGAGAATCCAGAGACTGTGAAGGTGAGGGAGAGAGTCTGTGAGGGCCTCACCAGTCCTGGGCCCAATTCCCGCAGCTGCACCTGACAGATAACACCTGGAAACAAAGAACATCAGTCCCTGTCAGGCACAGGCTGTCACCACCATCCCATAGACCCTTGTCTGACATCTGAGACTTTAACCCTGGGGGTCTGTCACCAGACACAGAAGGAGACCCAGCAGTCTCATCTTCTTCTGGAGCACAGCTCTGCCTTCCCCAAATACCTTAGCCCTGTGTCAGCAAAGAGCTAAGAATCCCCAGAGCTCAGGGTTGTATTTACACTAGGGCTGGATGAAATTTGCATGTGGGGCAACTTCTCCTATATAGGATGAAAGGGAATGAGGTCAGGCACCCCGGTCATTCTGGGAATTCTGAGGGTGGCATATCCACTCTTAAACTCTCTCACCAAGTGCATTAGAAATAGGGGGTCAGCGGGTTTATTAGACATATTGGAATTAGATAAAAGGTTGACCTCGCATTTCTGAGCATGAAGAGAAATGTAGGACTAGAGTAGTAGGTGACAAATTTGAAATTGTTATGCAACTTCACACAGTTTAAAGAGGATTATTAACATTTGAAGACAGTTTCTAAATTCAAAGTCACCAGTATGTCTAAAATTTTCAAATTTTCATCTTATTTAAATATCAATAATGTTGAATTTCACATACAAAATAAAAATAGAATGAAATTATTTTCATATCATAGTTTATTTAGTTATGTCATCTTTTTGATCTGAGAAATTACCACATAAGCAAAGGAAGGTGGGATGGTTTTTATTATGAATGTTGGACGTTTTGTGATTTTTGTCAACAACTTCCTTTGCAAACTTTTCTCTTATGCAAGTCCAAGGCACATTGCAGAAACTCTAAATTAATCACGTTAGAAATAATCACTTTTCACATGGAGGGAAGTCTAGAAATGAGAATAATAATTATGAATACAACTCAGAATTTGTCATCTGTTGAAATGATATGTGGTGGATTAACTGATCTGTTTTCTCAGTCTTGTGTTGTCAGTAATGTTGTGGTTCAGAGGGGTCAAAATGGAGATAATTCCTGCCACAGATTTGCTCACAGGAAAGGGAACTTCTACCCTGACAGGAAACCCTCACCTCTTGCCTCCTTGAATCTGGTTTCTGGAGATGGTCATTGTGATCAGAGGCTGGTGGGCTCTCCCACACAACATATAAACTTCTTTTTTTTAATAAATATGTTTATTATTTTTAGAGAGAGGGGATGGGATAGAGGCAGAGAGAGATAGACATCAATGTGTGGTTGCCTTTCACCTGCCTCCAGCTATGGACCTGGCTGGAGACCTGGCTTGCAACCTGGTTATGTGCCCTGGCTGGGAATCAATAAACTTCTTAATGTATATCACACTCATTCTTCCCTCAGACTTACAATTTGGGAAATATATATATATATATATATATATATATATATATATATATATATACAGAGAGAGAGAGAGAGAGAGAGAGAGAGAGAAAGAGAGAGAGAGAGGCTTCTCTTTCAACTTGTGTAATGGAATTCTAAGTTTGGGCTCACAATTGTTTTATCTCCTTTATGGTAATCTCAGTACAAACCTTTAATTCATTAGAGACTGTCATGGAGACCCTGAACCTGATATTGTTCATTAATGCATCAACATCAATACTAAACCTGGATGCTGGAAGCCAGGACAATGGTATAAAATGGATCCTCCTGTCAGCATCCATTCCTCCATCTCCTGTAAAATCATCCCAGACAGCAGAAGGCACTGACATTCCTAATTTGTTAATCAGGATTATATTTAAAAAATTGGTATTGGCTGGAGACCAGTGTATGGTTGGCGATTTTTAAAGAACAATGTGGGCTCTCATATCTCCTTGAAACCCCATCACATGAACAACTAGGAAGCCTGGAATTGCTCATTCATCTTGGAGACTGGAATAATATGAGGGTGGAAGTCAATACAAAAATATATTGAATGGAAGCTAAGAAAATATTTCAATGAAACTCAGTGTGCCAAGTGATCAGCCTAACCTGGTTATTATCCCATCTGAACACTCAAAGGATAAACCTTCATAGGAATCCTAAGCAGCTATTATAAAATAGTCATGTTTAGCATATGATCTTAAGTTTAAAAAATGGAAAATTTTACATGTCTACCTCACTCAGATATTTAATGTCTCAATACAGCAGCTTCTTGGTATCATATAATTTCAAATAAATATTGTTAAATTTCTCTGTGAAACTGCATAAATGTGGTAGACACACTGGTATCATCTTCAACCAACCATAGTGTGAAATCCCCTAGAAAAGAGGAGGTTACTTCCTGCTCCTGTATTACCAGGAACAGCAGATCCTGGGCCTGCAGTGAAGTGATCATGTAACCAGTTTGCAAAGGCCCTTTGAACCACTTGGCTGGTTTCATCCAGCCCCACAGTCACTGGGTCATGAGTATACTTTATTTATTGTGCTTGGGATTCCTTGATGCCTGTGGGCCACTCCCTGACAGGAGCTGCTGGAATTTAGTCCCTACCCTGCACATGCATGGTCAGGGGTGCTCAACAGCACTGTGCCATGTGGAGAGGACATCTCCATCACATAGTCACCACCAACCACAATTTATGCAGAGATTGAAAATAGCATTTTTATTTAAAATAATTTAAAGTTTCAGAAATCTTGGAGTGCCTTGTCCACAGTTCCTCCCACTTGCACTGATGGACCATCATCCATCCCCCCAGGACACATCAGTCATCCCTGTGACATGGGAATGGAAGAGCCATGCAGTCAGCAACTTTCACTCACAACTGGCTTCTGATATGATGAGTTCATGACATGCTGAGTTCAGGCAGGGCAAAAAATAAAATGGCCCATATGATATATCCCTCCTATCCCCTAGATTAAAGGTGTCTTTCTAGTCCATCTTTGTGGTCTTCAATCAGTGCATTCTATCTATTGTGGTGAATATGCCCAACAATTTGCTTTTCAACCTGATTGGAAGGAATCTTGGCTGGTGTTTCAACAGCAAATGAAGCAGAGAAATTCCATGGAATTCATCTTTGGGTTTAGTTTCACATCCAAGGAATCATTCATCCAATTAGAAGGTTAGTTTAATATGGCTCCATAAGCTGATGGTGGTCACAGATCCTGGGGAAGCATTTTATCTTTAGAACAGAAGGCTGAGCCTTGCAAGATCTTCCACAATTTGACAACCATAGATAGGGGATTGATTTAACATCAGTTATTGGACCTGGCAAGGTCTATTGCTCTTATCATTATCATCTACTTCATCATCTTTATCTTCATCATAATTTGCTTATTTACAATTATTATTTTCATTTTCTATAGTTATAATTGTCCATAGGTAATGACTGTTTATCTTACTTTTGCTCATTTATACAGTAGTTAAATAAAACAATTTGTCAGATGATACTTTATTTTATGTTTGATTGCTGATGAATGAAGAATCATTGCTACCTCTTCTCCACCTACACCACCTGAGAAATCTAATTAGAAGGCTGGGTCTCCTCTTCATATGCTACTGGGAAACTGAAACCACAAAAGCCACGGTAAGCAGAATTCCTCTCCCCCACAATGAGAGCAATGTGAAAACCCTGGGCTAATCTTCTTTCCTGGCTCTTTCAACATACCTTTGAGTTTCTGAAGGGCCTTTGTTATTCCTCCAAGATATTTCCAATATCTGCATGATAAATATAGGGTGAATATTTGTCATCAGCCTGGACATTGGGACCAAGCTCTCATGGGACCCTCAGCCTCTATGTGGTGTCATGTACTCTTCATTCTGTAAGCATGATACCAAGTCAATGACAATCACCACTGGGAATTTCTCTCCTCTGGAGTTGGGTTCATAGCATTTGGTGCCCCCTCTTCAGCATGCAGGTGTCCTGCTGTTGGCCAGCTAGGACACGAAACTGCATGGGGCTGGGCTTCGCTCTAGGGCCCAGCTGAGCCTTTGGCTATATTCTGCTGACTCAGGGTAGAAGTTTAGATGATTCCTTGGAATTGGGCACAGGAGAATCTGAGAGAGACTGCCTTGCTCTTGAACTTTATTTCAAGGAAATTTATCTAGTGTTTCGATAGTAGATGCAGCAGACAAATTCCATGAAATTCACCTTCGGATTTAGTTTTGCATCCAAGAAATCATTCCATCTGACTGAATGATTAATTCAATAGGGCTCCTTAAACTTGTGGTTCTCATGATTCCTGGGAAAGCATCTCACCTTTGACAGCAGAAAGCTGGACCAAAGCCATCAAACTTGGATAGGGGATTGATTTCACCTAATACATGGGAACAAAACCCCTGTCTATCTCTACCACCATCATTATCATAAGTAGTAGGGTTCCAATTTATTTTACTTTTGCTCACAAATGAGGACTCATTCCTAACCTTTCCGTATCTGCCCCACCTAGTAAACCTGAAAAGAAAGGCTGTCTCCCCTTAGTTGTCACTGGGAAAGTAAAACCACAAAATCCCTTGTAAGTAGAATGCCCTTCCCCCACCACATCAACAAACAAAACTACTGAGGCAGCCTCCTTTCCAGGCTCTACCAAAGCAAGTCTACATTTTTCAAGGGCCTTCCTATTTCTCCCAAATATTTCAACTATGTGGATGATAGATGCTCCAAGATGGCTTGGTGTCTGTATTTGTGATCAGCCTGGAAATCCACACCAGGGCCCCTCTGCCTCTGCGTGGTGTCATCTACATTTGGTGCTGTGCTCATGATGCCAAATCAATGACTGTCACCACTGTAGACTTTGTTCCCTTGCTTTGGGTACATTTTCCTCTGGTTCCTGATGTCTAGCATTTGTGTGTCATGTTGGGCTACATCGTTAAGTACTTCAGAGCCTCTGTTCAATTTCAGCTGACTTGGGTAAGAAGGCTTGGAGATTCCTTGCAATTAGGCACAAGGCTATGTGAAAGAGACTCTCTATCCTTTTTCTATGTGAGAATATTGTTTTCTTTCACAACAGACTTTTCTAGCCCAGAGACTTCATAATTGAGCACAGACCCAGGAATCCAGGGATGTTCCCTGATGAAACTATTATATGAAGAGAAAACCACACAGGAAACCATCCCAGATCTCCAACTGCACCTGCTTCTGGGACAGCACTTAATTCAGGGACCTTGACTGCCCCTTGGTGATTGCAGCCTCTCCTGCAGGGAGGATTGTGTCTGGGCTCAGATTACTTTTTCTTCACTGTGTCAGTTGCACAGTAATACACAGCTGTGTCCTCTGCTCTCAGGCTACTCAGCTCCATGTAGGCTGTGCTTGTAGACTTATCTGCAGTTATAATGACTCTGCCCTGGAACTTTGGTGCATAGTTTGTATCACTATCTCCAATGTAAATTCTTCCCATCCATTCAAACCCTGGTCCTGGGGCCTGCCGCACCCAGTTTATCCAGCTTGTATATCCAGCAGCCTTGCAGGAGACCTTCACTGAGGCCCCAGGCTTCCTCACCTCAGCCCCAGACTGCACCAGCTGCAGGGTGTGGACACCTGTGGAGAAGAGACAACAGTAAGTGGAAAACCCCTTTGATTTCCCAGGTCCCCTCCTGAACTCAGAGACTGGGGAGCCCAGTACCTGTAGCCACTGCCACCAGGAAGAGGGCTCTCCAGTTCCAGTTCATGGTGAATGGCTCTGCTGTCAGGACCATTGCTGGGGATGATGTGGCTGTGGGTGATGCTCTCATGACACAGACAGACCCACATTTAAACCTAGTCTACCTCTCCTCATTTGCATATTCATGAGGCAGAGTGTTTCATAGCTGAATACTTCATTCCACCTGAGATAAGACAGAGGACACAGGGGTACACTCACAGGGAGTCAAATGACCTAAGTCTTTAAAAAAAAAAAAGATTTTATTTACTATTTTTAGAAAGAGGGGAAGTGAGAGAGGCAGAGGGAGAGAGATGTCAATGTACAGTTGCATTTCACCTGGCTTCAGCCACAGACCTGGTTGGGGATCTGGCTTGCAACCTGGTTATGTTGCCCTGGCTGGGAATTGAACCAGTGACCTTTGGGTTAACAGGCCAGCACCTTACCCACTGTGCCACTAGCCAGGGCCAGGATCCTTAATCAGTGTTGTAGCATGTGTGTCCTCTGCCAAGTCCCTTAGTTCTGTACTGACATAGCTCCTCCCACTGAGGAACAAGCCCCACAGGACATGTTCCTTATTAAAAACCAACCTTTGAATGACACACAGACCACAAGGACAAGTTCTGGACTTTAAACATGAAGGTCTTATTCCCAGAATCAGGGTGTCTTAAAAAATGCAGCATGGAATAAATTGAAAATACTGTCACTGTTTCCTGCTCCTCAACATCTAGATTAAAAAAAAAAAAAAAAAAAAAAAAAAAAAAAAAAAAAAAAAAAAAAAAAAAAAAAAAAAAGCCTAGAAATACCACTATTGACTGTGGTTCTTGCATTTGACAAATCCCTTGAGATAATAAGATATTTATAGTCACCACACATCCAACACTTATTTTAGATTTTTTAAATTAAAATAGAAAACCCAAATCCTCAGAGGAAATCCCTTCTTAGCTTCCACTGCACCTGCTCCTGGGACAGCAGCCCTGTGATCATGGGTCCCCGACACCCCCTGCTGCCCAGCATGTGCCCTGCAGGAGGGTCCTGACAGGCCTCACAAGTCATGGATGTCTCTCAGTGCAGAATGAAAGGTTGCTCCCTGACTTCAGGATGCCAAATCAAGGTCAGCATGTGCTTAGAGATCTCAGGATACAGAGAATTGCTTTTATGAAACCTCAGTGACTCTTCATGGAGCCTCTTTCCTGAAGCTGCTAGATGCACTGACTCAGCTGACACTTCTGATTCCAGAAGCTCTTGGCTTCAAGGGACTCTTCTGTCCTCAGTTTCTTCTTTGCAGACACCATCTGAGTACCACTGCATGTGGCTCTAAGGTCACTGAAGTTATTTTGCTTAATAACTGAAACACACACACACACACACACACACACACACACACACACAGATGGTTTCCATGGTAATGACTCTAGGCCTCCCTTCTCCCCTGTTCCCAGCAATGGGCAGCATCTCCACTCTCACCCATGCTTAGTGAATGATTTTGTTCTACTGTCATCACCCATCATCCACACCATAAATCCTCACTTTACCAAACTTAATCACTTGGATCAGTGCCCATTATGTAATAACTCTGCATTTCCTGCCTCCCACCGCAATATTCCTTTCTTCGCTGTATTTATGCCCTTGATCACTAAGTATCACAGATGAGGAAGCCCACAGCCTCTGAGATTCTGAGAGTGATGTGATTCCCTGGGTAACGTGTCTCCAAGTCCAATCCATGTTCTTGCATCTGTCCTCTTTCTCTTCTTTTTAAGGGGGAAGATATTTTGTGGTGAGGATGGAGCATATCTTGATATTGGGTTTCTTATTTCATCTCTCTTGTTTTCACAAGAATTTTGTTGCTTGTAAACAGTCATTTTTTCTTGTTTTCTTGACCAGACAGTAGGGGGCTCAGCACTGGCAAGGCTGACAACAAACTCAGATTAAGAGAGTCAACATGTGGTTACATAAAATTGATGGAAGCACCTGTGACAGAGGCTGTGCTGATATACAACAAAGAGTCATACTTTCCATAATGAGCTCATGGTCCTCTATCATAGTCTCCTGTCCATGCTGGAAGGAGCAGGGCAAGGGAAAAAGGGTAGTAAAGACACAGCCTGTGTGAATGGCACAGGGCTGAGGGGGTCCTAAATCTGGCTGTGATCAGTCCACCTACAGGCCACACCTGTCTCAACCTGGTGTTCCTAGAGCAGGGGTACACATCCTGCTATTGCACTGGGGTCTGAGGAAGTAAGAGATTATGACAGAAAGGAACTTCAGAGGAATTGAGGAGTGAAGATAATGTGAGGGACACATAGAGGTCTCATGGTTCATCCTAATCCAAGGACACAGGCATGATTCAGGAGGAGCCCATGTGCTATGGGTGCTGGAGGTTGGACCAAAGTTCATGTGGACACATCAGTTCCAAGGGCACCAGGGAGGAAGGGCACGTTGGTCATTTGAAGGCTTTCAATGATTGCCCCCCTCCATATTAGGGAGGGTGACCTGCCTCACCCAGTCCACTGATTTAAAACATCTTTATGTAAAAAACAAGATAATATTGGGGCTCCTGTTGCCTATTTGTTAGACCCCTAAATTAATGGTCACATGGCCCACATATCCCACCTTCTAAATAAATTCAGATGTCCTTCCCTCCCACATGATCTTCAATTGTGTCCTCATGACCCACCACTAGGAGATTTATCTGCTGAATGAGGAATCAGGGAAAACAGCTGATGAAGCTCACGGGGAGACTTTTGCACATATGTTAACAACAAAGGCTGCAGTAAAACTCAGAATCATCCCTGGGTTCATAATTTACAACTCACAGAGCAAATGTATCTTCACACAACTGAGAACAGCTGCAGAGCAGGACATCCATTCAGGACTCTTAGATCCTGCAGAAGTTGCAAATCTTAAAAAATGATGGCTGGCTCATGTCTTTTATTATAATAAGAAAAATCTCAGATAGTGCAAACTGCCATTCAAGATGTCCCACCAGACTCTCCAAGATGGTGACAGAGTAGAGAGCAGTGCTGATGGTGTTCTCGAGTACCAAAGCAGCTAGAGGACAGGATAAGGAGCGTGAGACGTCTTCAGGACCCTAGGGATTGGAACGGGCAGCATCTGGACACAGGGGAGCACTGCCCAGAGGCAGAGAAGACAGCAGCTGGAGGCCCCTGCGATGGGGGAGGCCCAGCCCTGCACAACCACACAGGCCCCCAGGCTCCGCGGGAAACAAAGCGGCGAGCCAGTGAGCCGGAACTAGTGGCGGGGGTAACTGACCCGCCATTGCTGGAGACAAAGGCCGCACCGCCCACGCCTGGGAGAGGCTCATCGCAGAGGCCGTTTAAAGGACTCCACGGAGAGCTGATTGGCTTGGAGGCATGGTGCTTGCCCCGGAAGGGTGGGACAGTGTAGGCGGACCCCGGACAGTGTTGACTGACAGGCCCGGACTCCTCCCGGAACTGCGGGGGCAGGACCAGTCATCACAGGGACCAGCGAAATTGTGGGCTGCCCTGCAGAAGTGCTGGGAGCGAGTCCTGGGCAGGAACCTCCTCCAGGAGTGGGAGGGGGCTCCCTGCAGGCTCCAGAACTCCAGTAGCCCTAAAACCCAGCCAGGCTGCTGAAGGCCCAGCCTACCTGGGGGTGGACACTCAGAATCAGCCCTACTGCGACAATCAGAGGCCCTGCCACGTGCCAAGACCGGCTAGAATATAGACTATAGGCTGTAAAGTCCTGACCAAGAAAAAGAGGCAGCATCAGGAAAGGGATTGCTGCCAATCTCAAGCACCTGAATTATACCGAGAGCAATATGAACTATTAAACCCCAACATATCATTTGCAAAAGTTACTCCTCACGTATTCTTAATCCCCCCTATACCTCAATTCACCTAAATACCCAAGACCCTCCCCTACTCTCGAATTAAAGTCTATTCACTCTGTGGCTATAACGCATTCCCAGTCCTCAATCTAAGTATTCCTCCCTTCCCCAGCCTTTCTAAACCCATCCTTTATTCTTTTCTTCCTTCCTCTTTTTTTCTTTTTCTTTTTCTTTTTTTTTTTAAATTTTCTTTTCCTTTTCTTCCTGGTAAAGCCTACAGGTTCTGGCTCCACCTGGACCAATCAGAAATCATAAAGGGGGAACACACAGCTAAAACGTTTCTTTATTAATATTGATTTCTCTTAGTCTTGTGACTTTCACCCCCCATCCTTTTTTTTTCCTTTCTTTCTTTCTTTCTTTCTTTCTTTCTTTCTTTCTTTCTTTCTTTCTTTCTTTCTTTCTTTCTTTCTTTCTTTCTTTTTTTCTTTCTTTCTTTCTCCTTTCTTTTCTCCCTGATAAAACTCACTAGTCCTAGCTCCACCGGGACCAACAGAGACCATAAAGGGTGAACAGAAATCTAAACCTTTTCTTTATTAATATTGAGTTCTCTTTCTCTTGGGACTTTCTCCCTTTTTTTCCTTTTTTCTTTTCTTTTCTTTTTTTTCTTTCTTTCTTTCTTTCTTTCTTTCTTTTTTTTTTTCTTTTCTTCTGCTAAAAGCCTTCAGGTCCAGGCTCCATCTGGACCAGTCAGGGATTATAAAGGGTGAACAGCCATCTAAACCCTTTCTTCTTATTATTATTATTATTATTATCATTTTTATTTCTTTTTTCCTTTTGCAATTTTTTTTGTATTGTCTTTTTGTTTGGTTGGTTTGGTTTGGTATTTAGTTTTTTGTTTTTTTGTGAATGTTTTTGTTTTTTGGTTTTTGGTTTTGTTTTTGTTTCTGCTAAAAGCCCACAGGCCCAGAATACAACCAGACAGCCCAAATAAAGGACACACCAAGAATAGCAAGTGGAGAAAATCTGGGAGACAGCAACATTGAACTCCACAAATATCCTAACACAGAAGGGTGCTCAACTA
Source organism: Noctilio leporinus (assembly GCA_004026585.1). Classification (NCBI taxonomy): domain Eukaryota; kingdom Metazoa; phylum Chordata; class Mammalia; order Chiroptera; family Noctilionidae; genus Noctilio; species Noctilio leporinus. Next base: position 179 of record PVIW01018579.1, on the reverse strand, counting down.
AGGCAAGGAAGCAAAGCAGGTTAACCCAAGGAAAGAACAAAAATAAATAAATAAAGAGCAAGCAAGAACAGACACCCAAAATGGGGGAAAAAAGAATCAGTCCATCACCAAAAGGAAAGGAAGAATCCCCAGAAAGAACACAAAATGAAACAGAGGCACCTGGAATATCAGATCAGGAA
>PVIW01018578.1:0-11318 GCA_004026585.1 Noctilio leporinus | reverse complement strand
AAAACTAAAAATGGAACTGTCTTTTGATCCAGCAATTCCACTACTTGGACTATACCCAAAGAATCCTGAAACACCAATTCATAAGAACCTATGCACACCTATGTTCATAGCGGCACTATTTACAATAGCCAAGTGCTGGAAACAGCCGAAGTGCCCATCAGTGGATGATTGGATCAAAAAACTTTGGTACATTTACACAGTGGAATTCTATATAGCAGAAAGAAAGAAGGAACTTGTACCCTTTGCAACAACATGGATGGAACTGGAGAGTATTATGCTTAGTGAAATAAGCCAGTCAGTGAAGGACAAATATCATACGATCTCACCCATTACGGGACAATAATGAGCAAAACTAACAAGCAAAACAGAACCAAGTATATGAATACAAGGAATAGGCCTTCAGTGGTCAGGGGGAACGGGGTTGTGGGAAGGGGGGAGGCAGAGGCAAGAAAGGGGAGCAGCTTAGACAAGAACCTAGTATAAAGGAACCATGGACGTGGACAACAGGTGGGATTGACTTTGGGGGGAATGGGTGGGTGGGGAGGGGGACAGAGGGGAGCAAAAAGGGGATGGATGTAATACAACAACAATAAAATTAAAAAAAAAAAAGACTTAAATCAATTCTAACATGAATTTGGAACTGATGAGTTCCTTTAGTCAAATGGAGTTCACTATCAGGAAAATTTCAATAATCACAGATTCCTGCAGTGTTTCCTTGGTTCATTCTCTATCCTATCTCCCAGTTTAGAGGCTAGGGCTTTTTCACTATTTTGGTTCCAGCAATCTCTTGAGGCCTCTAATATTCTCTTGAGCTAGAAGTCCTGCTTCATACTTAAAGTTCTCCTTTTCTAAGTAGAGGAATAGTGAACCTTAACACAGAAATTTCTGGCTCCCAATTTCTAATGGTCAATTAGACCATGGTCATCTCTGCCTGACCTTACTAGGAACACCAAGACTCCCTGACAAGCTGTTTTACCTTATCTTTTGAACCACCTGTTCTCAGCCTTCCTTCCACTTGGGTTCTAACACCTTACAACCACCACAACCAAGTATGTATTGAAATCAAAGATTGTCACTGCCTTGAACACCATATTTGTCACCAGGCCTGAGTCCATGCTGTCACTTCCAGCCCCTACCTAAAGTAACAATTTTGATGTGTGCGTAACCCATAATAGCTCCAATAAATAACCATGTATGGCAACAGACAAAAAATTTTCCTTTGTAAATGGATACCATTGTGCCTTGCCAAAATTCTTATATATTTAGGCAAAAACAAAACAAAGCACACATTTACCAATGAAGGATAAAAACTAGTGGATAAACATACTATTTTCATCGGGAAACATCAGTTCTGAAGCATGTCCCAGTTTCTCAGAGGGATCCCAGTGAAATTGAAGTACTAGTTGCTAGCCCTGGCTGGTGGCTCAGTGGGTAAGGCACTGGCCTATGAACCTAAAGGTCACTGGGCACATAACCAGGTTGCAAGCCAGGTATCCATCCAGGTCTGTAGCTGGAGGCAGGTGAAAGGCAACCATACATCAATCTCTCTCTCCCTTTCTGCTTCTCTCCCTTACCCTCTCTCTAATAATAATAAATAAAATTTAAAAAAATAAAAATAAATGAAGTACTAGTTGCTCACAAATATGATTTCCTAATAATTTATTTTGTGCTTCCAGGGATTAATCCCAAATAAACTTCCAGTACCCAAGTCTTTGTTCCAGAATATATTTAAAGGAACCCAAACTAATATACCCTTCAAATTGCCTCAAATAAAAATTATTTTGTTTCCTTTTAGTTAGGAATACATATCTGTATACAATAGAATACTACACAGCGGAAAGAAGGAAGAAGCTTCTACCATTTGCGACGACCTGGATGGAACTAGAGAGTATTATGCTTAGTGAAATAAGCCAGTCAGTGAAAGACAAATACCATATGATCTCACCCATTACAGGACACTAATGAACAAAACAAACAAGCAAAAACAGAACCAGAAACATAAATATAAGGAACAGACCTTCAGTGTGCAGAGGGGAGGGAGAGGGAAGGAAGAGGCAAAGAAGGGGAACAGTTTAGTCATGGAACTGGCATGGATGACCCATGGACATGGACAATATGTAGGATTGACTGTGGGGAGGGGAGGAAAGGGGAAAGCAGGGGGAGGAAAATGGAATGAATGTAATGCAACAATAAATTAAAATTTAAAACAGATAGCATATCTGAATCCTTTCACATTTTTCAAACAGTCCCCCAGCCTCCCACCCTCTGGCAACCATCAGTCTGTTTTCTGTATCTTTGAGCCTGTTTTGTTTTATTTGTGTTTATTTATATTGTTCTTTAGATTCCACATACAAGTAAAATCATGTGGTATTTATCTTTCTCTGACTGACTTATTTCACTTAGCAATGCACCCTCCAGGTACATTCACTGAGAATGGAAGATTGGTAGTTACAAAATACTCGTGGGAATGTAAAGTATAGCATAGGAAATATAGTTAACAATATTGTAAAACCTATGTATGGTGCCAGCCAGATGCTAGAAATATTAGGGGGATCACTTTGTAAAGTATATGATTGTCTAACCACTATGCTCTACATCTACACTTAATACAAAATAATATTGAATGCAAACTGTAATTGAAAAAAAAACTCTTTAATTTTTAAAAGTTAAAAAAAATGTCAAAAAAGAGATGATGCCTGACATGGCCTTTCTGAAGCCCACATTTTCAGTGTTACTGGAAATTCCCAAATTTTAATACATACTTCCCCAGCCAGGTTATTCACTATAAATCATAAAAATGATTTACGTTTTTTCATCTTCACCAGAAAATGAATTTATTGAAAGAGTACTATGAGATTACATAATTGATAAGAATACTACAGAACTGTGCAGAACCAATATATAGGAAATCAAGATCCTGTCCTAGAAATGTTTGCTCTACTTAGATTTTCACCACTGTTGCCAGAGGAATTGGACATGTGTTACCATATTGGTGGAATGTCACAGGCTGGGTTAACCAGAGGCATTCACTGAGATGGAGTTTGGGATGAGAGATGTTTATTAAGAATTAAAAACTGTGAGGAGAAGGGGAAAAAAACAGGACTAGGTAAAATAAGAATTGTGATACATAGTCAGCAAAGCCTCTGCAACCTAGCAGGTAGCTCAGAAGCAAGTAATGCCCATCAGATGATCCTGCGTTAGGCTGAAATAACTGTCTTTATATAATTACTCTGCTAAGCCCTGGCTGGTGGCACAGTGGAAGGTGCCGGCCTGCAAACCCAAAGGTCGATGATTCAATTCCCAGCCAGGGCAACATAACCAGGTTGCAAGCCAGGTCTCCAGCCAGATCTGTAGCTGGAGGCAGGTAAAAGGCAACCATACATTGATGTTTCTCTCCCTCTCTGCCTATCTCCCTTCCCCTCTCTATGGAAAAAAAAAATAAGTAAAATATATTTTTTAAAATTTTATTGTTGTTGTATTACATCCATCCCCTTTTTGCTCCCCTCTGTCCCCCTCCCCACTCACCCATTCCCCCCAAAATCAATCCCACCTGTTGTCCATGTCCATGGTTCCTTTATACTAGGTTCTTGTCTAAGCTGCTCCCCTTCTTTGTCTCTGCCTCTCCCCTCCCCCCAACCCCGTTCCCCTTGACCACTGAAGGCCTATTCCTTGTATTCATATACTTGGTTCTGTTTTGCTTGTTGTTAGTTTTGCTCATTATTGTCCCGTAATGGGTGAGATCATTAAAAAATGGGCAAAGGACCTGAACAGACAACTCACTGAGGAAGACATACAAAGGGCCCAGAGGCATATGAAAGAATGCTCAACATCACTAGTCATCAGAGAGATGCAAATTAAAACTGCATTAAGATACCACCTCACACCTGTCAGAATGGCAATCATCAGCAAATCAACAAACAACAAGTGTTGGCGAGGATGCAGGGCAAAGGAAACCCTCATACGCTGTTAGTGGGAATGTAGGCTGGTGCAGCCACTGTGGAAAACAGTATGGGGTTTCCTTAAAAAACTAAAAATGGAACTGCCTTTTGATCCAGCAATTCCATACTTGGACTATACCCAAAGAATCCTGAAACACCAATTCATAAGAACCCATGCACACCTATGTTCATAGCGGCACTATTTACAATAGCCAAGTGCTGGAAACAGCCTAAGTGTCCATCAGTGGATGATTGGATCAAAAAACTTTGGTGCATTTACACAATGGAATTCTATATAGCAGAAAGAAAGAAGGAACTTGTACCCTTTGCAACAACATGGATGGAACTGGAGAGTATTATGCTTAGTGAAATAAGCCAGTCAGTGAAGGACAAATACCATATGATCTCACCCATTACGGGACAATAACAAGTAAAATATTTAAAAAATAATAATAATTACTCTGCTTGATCACCAGACGCAGACTGTCCAGGAAAAAGCATGACCTTTACAAAGGCCATACCACAATAGACCTTAAAGTTGCTGATACCTAGTGCCTATCTGCTGACCACACTTCCTCTTTCTGGGAAGCAAGTGTTTCCTAGAGTGGGGAATCCCAGTGACTTATCTCTATATATGCCACATAGACTCTTATTCTGCCATCCCTTCCAATATAATTTATAAATGACCTGCCTCTGTCACCATTCCAGATTCAAAGTCTTAGAAAGAGTAATTGATTGGCTATGCTTCTATAATGGGCCCAGAGTATATCTTCCAAGAGACAGGGAAGAGAACTCCTCCTTTCCCTTTTTAGGTTTTGATACTGGGATCTGAGGTTCTATCATTTATCTTATTTGGATTCATTGTAAATAAGCATAAAGTTCAGAATCTGGGCCATCAAAATTGTATGGTCTGCTATGTTCCCCACTTTTTAACAGTCTAATATCTCCATCACAATACAATTTTTCTTTCCTTGCTTCCTTTCTTTCATATATATTTACTAGCAAAAGAACAAATTACCAGAAACAATGCATCCCTCTTTTTTCTAGATGAAAATACATTCACTCCAGTTACTCCTGCCAACTAGTTATCCAGAGCTCTAGTGATATGCATGTTTTGATAGTCTTCACTATAATCAAAATTTCAAAATTAAGCACCTACAAACACTCTTATAACAAAGAGAATTTAGTTAAAACATTTAAATTAATTGGTAGATGCTATAATCCCTATTTCTACAAATTGTCATAAGTTCATAATTGATATTTCTGAGTTATTTTCTCCACCAACCATTTCAGGTTTCCTATCTTTAGCCACTCTAGCTACTCTTTTCAAATGGGAGATCTTATTCAAGCCCATGGCCTCAACTAGCACTAATAAACAATATTCCTAAATCTCAATCTCCAACCTAAGCCTTTTACTTTTTCCTTTAGCCCATATTTGCATTTCCTTATACAGCACTTTATCTGAAGGCTCTACATTTACCAGACACCTAAAACTCAGCTTGTTCAAAAAGAGTCATTCCTCTCTCCAAGCAATTTTACCTGGAAATCTCACTGGCCTTCCCTGTCTATTCATTTTTTGAAATTTTTTTTCACTTCAGTATTCTACTAGTAAGAGACTTGTAAATTCTGCTTCTTAGGTAATTTCCCAGCATTCCATCTTTATCCTTGCCATCACCATTTGCTTAGAGCAGTTCTCAACCTTTCTTAGTAAAGCAGTTATAATGGCTTTGAAAGGGATTATTCTGCCCAAGAGTTATTCTCTTTAGTATATTCTCAACTCTTATGTCATGGCAACTTTGTAAAATATGTAGAAACTTCCATGTTGCCCCACTTCCCTCAAGATTAGGTCCAAGCTCTCCTCTTTTGATTCCTTGAACATGCTTAGGAGTTCCACAGCATTTTGGCACCCTCATTCTCTTCTATAAGGAGTTAGGAACTTCTTGGTATTGGTACAACTAGGATCAGAGGAGGTTGTGAGGGGGAAGATAGTTATCATAGAATATGATGTGAATGGTGCTCCCTGAGGTTATGAAAAGGCAAGAAAATGAGTTTTACCTTCATGATTCCCATTACCTTTAATTCCTTAAATTATCCTCATTTTATATTACCATTTTAAGTTAAGTCCCTTCTCTAAATATCATGCCTTTACTCTGCTTGCTCTAGTTTAATTAGCCTGGTTTAAGATAAGATTTTCAGTCATCACAATATTTACCTCTTCATTTTTATAATGTATTACATTGTTTTGCAAAACCTTAACTCTTAGAAGTTACCACATCTCCAATAAATTTTTAAAATGTGTTGAATTATAACAATTCTGGGTACTTTTCTCTAAAATTCACATGCTTCATTTTATTGACATCTTGCTATTACAGGAGTTTCAGGAGTTTTCATCAGCAATTGGAATGTATTTAACAGAAAATAGAGCATGTAATGTATCCCATGAATTATTGATAGGATACACAACATGCATCCAGCAATAGCTTATATTATCCAGTTTCAGTAAATGTAGTAACCAAAAGACACAGTATAAAAAGAGGGCTAAATTAAAAGTACCAGAGACTGATTTTTATATTTGGTGAGTGAGAGGTCAAGGTGGGGCAGGACCAAACCAGAGTTATTGACACCTTAGCCACCTCTGTAGGATTAATTAATTATGCTCTAAGAATAATGGTACAACAGGTAATTCAAGTAATACACACACACACACACACACACACACACAAGCATATTCATGCAACTTTTTAAAAAGAACTTTGGTCCTTCTACATAAGTAACAGTGTAAAGATCAGAGATACCCCCCCAACACCACCCCCCCCACCCTCACACACAAACACAAATCCATTTCATGGAATTTCTACATGACATTTCCTATTTCTGCATTTTTGACCTTGCCAAACTACTATTAACCTTGAAGGAAACTCCAAGGTAGTTCAGAAAGAAATAAGAAAAATTGAACTCTCAGAATTGAGAATGATCAGTGGCCTTTCTTTCCAATCTGATTATCTCTTGGTACCTAATTTTCTATGCTTTTGCCCTCCCCTGCCCCTCCCAGGATATTGACTTTTTTCAGCTTCTCTGTTCTACAGAATATTTTTATTTCAGATTACTTTTCCTTGGCATAGAAGCTTCTGTTTTCCCTTGGCTAAATTTCACTTTATTTCCTTCCCTGACTTGAACCTTCCCAAGTCTAACAGAATGAATGATTCCTCAGTCCTTGCTGGTCAAGGCAACACCTCCCAATTTAGTGTCTTTGATGCATTTAATTATCTCTCTGTTTACATCACAAGATATGTCTTCAATTCAATGAGCTGCTGCTTGTCATTCCTTTTTGTTTTTACCCCTGCCCTTTATATTCATTTTAGTCCCTATAATAGGATTTAATTAATTTTTCCAGCACTATTTCTTGATGCAGTATCCATAGTTGTGATTAGTAGAGAGCTGGACTGTGATGGTATTTGTCAAAGTGACAGGCTTACAACTAATTCTGCTTCATTTTGACAGTTTTGCACATTGCTGGTTGATAATAAGATTGCTTATGCAAAATCTTGGCATTCTGGAACAATAAGTGGGAAATATTGATAAAAGAAAGCAAGAATAAATAGTACAAATTAAACTACAGCATTTAATTGGCCTCCTAACTGCAAAATGAATGTGATACAAAATACAATTTCTACCTCATACTAGAATGAAACTAAATAAATTACTAAATAATAAGTAAACAGAAACAAAAATAACAGTAATAAATTTTAAAAGTAGGACAAGTTAAGGGAACATGCAAATTTCAGTATAGCCTGCTGGTTTTTAAGATTATTTCAGTATCTTTTAAAAAACTTTTTATTGAAGTAAAATTTACATATAAAAAGCACACATATTATAAATAATACTGCTCACCATGGCTGGTGCAATTCAGTGGATTGGCACTGGCCTGCAAACCCAAAGGTTGCTGGACCCCAGTCAGGGCATGTAACCAGGTTGCAGGCCAGGTCTCCAGTCAGATCCTTAATTGGAGGCAGGTGAGGCAACCATATATTGATGCTTCCCTCCCTTTCTTCCTCCATCCCTTCCCTTCTCTCTGAAAACAAGACAAAAATTATTTATAAATATGCTGCTCAATGAATTTCCCAAACTAAATCTACATGTAATTAGCATAAAAATCAAGAAGCAGAATTTACCAGCACATCAGAAGCTTACCATCCATGATACTGTCCAATTACTCCCCAGCCAAAAAAAAAAACAGTATGTTGAGGGGAGATCAAAGATGGCGACAGAGTAGAGAGCAGTGCTGATGGTGTTCTGGAGTACCAGAGCAGCTGGAGGATAGGATAGGGAGTGCAAGATGTCTTCAGGTCCCTAAGAATTGGAGCAGTCAGCATCTGGACTCAGGGGAGCACAGCCCAGAGGCAGCAGAGATCTACAGGAAAACAGGTGAGACAGTTCCAAACCGGCCGGTGGGCCAAGGTCAGCTCTGGGCAGTGACAGCTCTACCCAGAGGGGCATCTCTAACTGAAGCCAATTCCAGACTCCCTGGAGACTAGAAATCTGAGCAGTGAAGTGTGGGCAGCAAGGGCAAACACCAGAGGGAACAAGGAATTGAACTCCTGCAGGGGAGGGACTATGTGAGAGCCTTGCTCCAGCAACAGGGAGAGAAAGCTGCTCACTGGGCCAGAGGTGGAGGAGAAGAGTCCTGCAGAAAGCAGGGAAGTGCACCAGCCAGGGCAGAAAGAGGGCCGAAAACAGTGCTTCTGGGCCACTGGGGAAACAGCAGCTTCAAGCCCCTGTGAGAGGGGAGGCCCACACAGGCCCTGAGGCTCCCTCAGAAACTCCAAACTGAGAGCCAGGAACTTGTAGCTGGGGCGACTGACCCACCTATTGCTGGTGACAAAAGCCACACTGCAGACACGCTGGGAAGGTGCACATCATAGAGGCGGCATAAAGGACTCCTTGGATAGCTGGTCTGCTTGGAGAATTGGCCCTCGCCCTGGGGGAACTGCGCAGTGCTGGCAGACCCCAGGCACTGTTGGCAGACGGGCTGCCTCCTCCGGGAGCTGCAGGGACAGGGCAAGTCATCACAGGAGCCATCGAGGTTGCAGGCTGACCTGCAGGGGTGCCAGGTGCCCATCACAGTCAGGAACCTCTACCAGGAGTTGGAGGGGGCACCCTGCTGGACTTCAATCAGAAGAAAAGGGAGGTCCCCAGAACAATGGCAGCCCTAAAACCCAGCTAGGCTACTGGAGGCCCAGCCTACCTGGGGGCTGACACTCAGCCCTGACTGTGACAATCATAGGCCCTGCCACTTCAAGACCAGCTAGATTGTGGACTGCAGAGACCTACCAAGAAAAAGAGGCAGACTCAGGAAATAGATCACTGCTAATCTCGAGCACCTGAGTTACAGCGAGAGCTGCATGAACTATTAATCCCTAACGTATCCTTTTCAAAAGTTACTTCTCACATATTTTTAATCCTCCCCTATCTCAATCCACCTAAATACCCAAGACCCTCCCCCTACTCTTGATTTGAAGTCTACTCACTCTCTGGCTACAACACATTCCCAGTCCTCAATCTAAGTATTCCTCCCCTCCCCTAAACCCATTCTTTATTCTTTTTTCTTCCTTTTTTTTTTTCTTTTCTTCCTGCTAAAAGCCCACAGGTCCTGGCTCCACTTGGACCAATCAGAGATTATAAAGGATGAACAGCGACCTAAACCCTTTCTTTATTATTATTTTTTTTCTTTTTCTTGTTTTTTTCTTTTTTTAATTAAAAAAAATTTTTTTTTCTCTCTGCTATGAGCCCACAGGTCCTGGCTCCACCTGGACCAATCAGGGATCAATAAGGGTGAACAGCCATCTAAACACTTTCTTCTTATTATAATTATCTTTTTTATTCTTTTTCTTTTTTTTTCTCTTTTACTTTTTTTTTCTGCTAAAAGCCAACAGGTGCTGGCTCCACCTGGACCAATCAGGGACTACTAAGGGTGAACAGGGAGGCAGATGTGGCAACTATATATATAGGCTTACAGTATTCACTCATACTTGAGGCTTTGATTCTCCCTCTCCTCATTTCCGTGAGAAAGGATAGAAGGAGTGTCTTGACTGGAAGGAAAGGAGCAACATACACAACCAATCCAGAATACAACCAACATCCCAAATAAAGGCCACACCATGAACAACAAGTGGGGAAAGTCTGGGAGACTGCAACACTGGACTCCACAAATCTCCTAAAACAAAAGGGTGCTCAACTAAGGCAAGGAAGTAAATCAGATTAATGCAAGGAAAAAAACAAAAAACAAAAAGTAAGCAACAACAGACACCCAAAATGGGGAAAAGAAGTATCAATCCATCACCAAAAGGAAAGGAAGAATCCCCAGAAAGACCAAAAAATGAAACAGAGGCACATGAAATATCAAATAAGGAATTCAAAAGAATGATGATAGAGAAGCTCAATGAACTTAGCCAGTTCAAAGAAAACTATAAACAACTCCAGGGAAGTTACAAAGAGCTTACTGAGAGCTACGACAGCGTGAAAAAGGACACAGAAACTATCAATAAGTGCCAGGAGGAAATGAAGAATACAATTTCTGAATTGAAGAATACAGTAGAAGGAACCAACAGTAGGCTAGAGGAAGCAGAGGACCGGATCAGCAAGTTGGAGGATAATGTAGACAAATACTCCAAGACAGTATAAGAGAATAAAAAAGGCTGAACAAGATTGAAGAGGGTTTCAGAGAGCTGCAGGACAACATGAAACGTAACAACATCCATATCATAGGGATACCAGAAGAAGAGAAACAAGGAATGGAAAACCTGTTCAAAAAAGTAATGATAGAACATTTCCCTAACATGATGAACGACAACATTAATCAAGTTCAGGAAGCACAGAGGGTCCCAATGAAGATCAACCCAAACAGACCAACACCAAGGCACATTATTATTAAAATGGCAAATTTCAAAGACAAAGAGAGAATCCTAAAAGCAGCAAGAGAGAAATGACAAGTAACATATAAGGGGGCTCCAATAAGGCTATCAAATGATTATTCAAAAGAAACAATTCAAGCCAGAAGGGAATGGCAAAAAGTACTTCAAGTCATGGTCAACAAAGGCCTGCAACCAAGAATACTCTACCCAGCAAGGCTCTCATTCAAGATAGAAGGAGGAATAAGGAGCTTCCCAGACAAAAAAAGACTGAAAGAATACATCTCTACCAAACCAGCATTGCAAGAAATGCTAAAGGGTCTCCTATAAAAATAAGTAAACAAATAAAATGAAGAAACAGAGAAAGCCAAAGAGGAATACAGACACAAAGGGAGAAAATGGCAATGAATAAGTATCAATCAATAATCACCTTAAATGTAAATGGATTAAATGCACCAATCAAAAGACATAG
>PVIW01018577.1:0-11320 GCA_004026585.1 Noctilio leporinus | reverse complement strand
CAAGAAAGGGGAGCAGCTTAGACAAGAACCTAGTATAAAGGAACCATGGACATGGACAACAGGGGGGATTGACTTTGGGGGGAATGGGTGGGTGGGGAGGGGGACAGAGGGGAGCAAAAAGGGGATGGATGTAATACAACAACAATAAAATTAAAAAAAAAGTTTCTCTCAGGAAACTTGTCTAGGTTCCTGATTCTGCGCTTAACACTGAAGTCCCTAAATTAGAAGTCTGTTGTAAAGGAAGGTAATATTCTCATGGACAAAAGGCAAAGTCTCTTTCAGACTGTCTCGTGACCAATTCCAATGAATTAGCAGACCTTCTGACTCATGTCAGCTTAATCTAACCAGAGACTTCTGGACTCTACAGTGCAGCCTATCCCTATACACCTGGCCAGCAGTAGGTCACATGCATACTGGACAGTGGGCACCACAAGCATATGCACCACATGCCAGAGGGAAAGATCCCTATTGGTAAATAGTCACTGACTTAATATTGTGGGCACAGCACCCAGTTTAGGTGACACCACATAGAGGCAGAGGGACCCAGGTTAGCTTGGTGGATGTCCAGGCTGATGACAATCACACACAACAAGGGGACATGGATCATTTATCACCCATATTTTAAAATCTCTGTAAAGAAAAAAAATGACACTTCAAGGTACATTATTATATTAAATCCTGTCAGCAGCCCCAAGTTTTTTACCGATGTAGCATATTATGAACCACAGGTGAATAATATGAGGTGAAGTTCTCAGTGAGAGTCTCAAATAAACCTACAAGATTTTCAGAATACACACACACACACACACACACACACACACACACACACACACACATTCTTTTATGTGAGCTCCTAGTCTAAATCACAGCGTTCAGACAGTTATAAAATTTGTCAAGAGAACATCAAATATTTTTAGGTGCCACCTGGCTACACATAACTATTAGAAGGTTGTTGACTCTATTCCTTGTGTTGGGCTTTATGACCTTTGTTTAATTTCAGCCAATCTGCACTACCTTACCCTTTATCTTCTTCACTCAGGCCCCAACTCCCATCCAACTTGTAATTGTCTAGTCTGTTCTCTGAGTTTCTGAGTCTGTTTCTATCCTGTTTGCTTCTTTATTTTTTTCTTTAGATTCCACATATAAGAGAGAACATATGGTATTTGTGTTACTCTTTCTGACTTATTTCATTCAGCATAGTAAATTCTAGGTCCATCTACATTGTTCCAAATGATAAAATATCATTTCTGATAGAGGAGGAAAAATGATGGTTTGATTTTCAAATCAGTTTTCTTTTTATGCTAATGGATAGAATACTATGTTAAGTTATTAAAGAGATATAAGACAACCTGAAATTGCTACACAAGGACATAAATCACAATATAAAAATAAATAAGAATTCTGATAAAAATTTTGATAATGTTAGTTCCAGGTTGAGTAATTCCACCATCCATGTACCTGGGAGTGTCTCCTCCCAGTTCTTTACACTGATCCAGCCAGGACGTGCCTTCATGCTCAGGTGACATCTATCTCTTGTGGACAAAGTGACAGTATTCTTTAGGTTCATGTGCAGAAATGAAGAAGGATGGTAAAAGGATGAGAGGAAGGTCCTGTGATTTACTTCTGATTAAACAGAGGCACACCAGTTTTTGCATTCCTAATTAGAACAATGTTTCATTTTCACAGAACCACAGATGCTGATGGTGAAAATAATACTGAACCACTATGGCTGACTAGTTTCACGTAAGTTAGATCCACCAATTACAGTAAGGAAAGGAAAGGCAAATGTAATCAATGGCTAAATAAAAATGATGCTATTCATATCAATTAAGTTTTCTGTAAGTTCACCATATTTCCCAAAACCCATCCTGAGATCTTCACCTAAGCAGACCTTGTCATGACTGAGTTTCTTCTTTCATCCCAAAGTTTGTATCTCATTTTACCACAGAGTCTAGAGAAGAAAAACTGAGGCAGTGAGGCTACTGTGCATGTTCCATGGAAGGAACATGACCCAGGGTTACTGTCTTCTTCATTGTAGAATTGATGCCTGCCTCTCAATGATCCTCACAGATGCTTCACCTCCTCCAGAACTTGTTCCACATGCTCTAGGGACACATTCTGTTTTTAATTCATCCTCTGATCACTTTGCAGTTGAAATGGTGTCAAAATGATCTTCCTACCTACTGAACATTAACTTCCTGTTATTTTATCTCCCCCTCTGGTTGAGGATCAAATTATTAGTGTGTCCACTACTGGTGACATGAAAGATCTCTCATTTGAATATTCTCACTGTTATGACAATTTTGTATCCTTCTGGAGCAGTTGTGTCTGTGGGAAGGATACAGGGCCAAATGTAGGGAGCTGTTTTTAACAGTCATGAGTCCTTAGACAAGTCACACTCTGAAACCATGTTCTTCAAGATACCATTAACCCCCAGAGTTTCTTACATAGTAGCAGCACATACAAATGGATTCACAAAGAGCATCACATCCCCAACCCTACAGCTCTGGGTCAGGATTCCCAGGTGTTTCCAGTGCCTGGTCAGGACAGAAGACAGGCCACTCAACATGAGTTTAGTTGCAATTTTAAGATGTAATTTATGGAGAATGAGAGACACTGAGGATGTGAATGAATATGACTGTGAAAATCAGTAAATGGCTGACAGTTTCCTAACTTGACATCTTTGCATTTGCAGATGTCCGTTTTGACATGCACCTGGGGGAGTCTGGAGGAAGCTTGGCCCACCAGACTATCCTTCATGACCTCTGGATTCACCTTCAGTAGCTACCAGATAAGCTGGGCCTGGCAGCCTCTGGGAAAAAGGCTTGAGTGTGTCTCAGTCTTAAATGGAGATGGAGGTACGGCATACTACACCAACTCCATGAAGGGCCATTTTACCATCTCCAGAGTGAATGGCAATAATGTGCTTTACCTGCAAAATAGCAGCTTGAGAACCATGGACACAGCCCTGTCTTTCTGTGCAAGAGACACAGTGAGGGGAAATCAGTGTGACCCCAGACATAACCATCCCTGCAGAAGACTAGAGGGCTGGGTTTCAGGGGACACTCAGGACACCAGGGGGTGCTCACAACACACTGAGCAGAGGGAACAATCCTGGAGAAGGTGCAAGTTCAGTTTAACTGTTAGCTTCCTGGCAGGTGTGGGGTTAACTCTTCACACAGCAATTTTTCTCTGAAATCCTCCCTTCTTTCATGCTTCTGTGCTATTATCTTAAGCATTGAACTACAGAGGGTTGCTGTAATATGAGGGAAACTTCCTCATAATATGCCTAAGGAAGAGAGTCATCATATGCTTATTTCTGTCATAATGCAGTGTCAGTGATCATCAAACCTTATGGATCCCATCAGCTGAATTCAAACATAGGCTCAACATTGCAGCCCAGCCTCACACAGCTCAGAGTCCTAGATGGCCAGCAGCAGGACATTTGCATGATGAACAAGGAGAGGAATGTGTCTCATATATTAATGAAAATGGGAAAGAAGGAACTCGTACCCTTTGCAACAACATGGATGGAACTGGAGAGTATTATGCTTAGTGAAATAAACCAGTCAGTGAAGGACAAATATCATATGATCTCACCCATTACAGGACAATAATGAACAAAACTAACAATAAGCAAAACAGAACCAAATATATGAATACAGTGAATAGGCAGGCCTTCAGTGGTCAGGGAGAAAGGGGTTGGGGGGAGGGGGGAGGCAGAGGCAAGGAAGGGGAGCAGCTTAGACAAGAACCTAGTATAAAGGAACCATGAACATGGACAACAGGTGGGATTGACTTTGGGGGAATGGGTTGGTGGGGAGGGGTACAGAGAGGAGCAAAAAAGGGATAGATGTAATGCAACAACAATAAAATTTAAAAAATAATAAAAAGAAAGAAAATGGAAGTACCACATACTATGCAAACTGTGTGAAGGTCCAGCTCACCATCTCCAGAGACAAACCCAAGAAAAAGCGGTACTTGCAGATGGCCAGCTTGAGAACTGAGGATTCAGTAGAGTATTAATTTGCAAGAGACAGAGAGGGAAAGTCATCCTGAACCCAGGTACAGACCTCCCTGCAGGTGGGGCTTCAGACACCAGGGATTGCCCTGGGCCCCTGAACATGAGGACCATCTCAGATGCAAGTGCAACTGGATGTTTTGGCCTGGTTTCCTTTTCCTGTCATAGTTTCCTTCAGGGAACCTATCTGGATTCCTGATGCTATGCTCACTTCCGAAGTCTCTGGGTTAGAAAATCTATGGTAAAGAAAGAAAACATCCTCACATGGACAAAAGCCAGTGGCTCTTTCAAACACTCTCGTGCCTATATCCAATGAATCATCAAACCATTTGACTCAAGTTGACTGAATCTAAACATAGGCTCTTCTGGTCCCAACATGGCAGCCCATCCCACCCAGCCCAGTGTCCAATGTGGCCAGAAGCAGGACGTATGTATGCTGGACAGTGAGCACCAAAGGCATATGAACCTATCACCAGATAACAAGGACCTCTGGTGGTAATGGTCATAAAATTGTCATCATGCTTATAGCACCAAGAGTAGGTGACACTACACAGAGACACAGGGACCCAGTATATCTTGGTGTTGGTGTTTAGGCTAATGACAAAACACACACCAATGTGCATCATTTATCATACACAGGATTAAAATCTCCAGGAGAAACAAGAAAGGCCTTTCAGCAAATCACATCATTACATCGAGTCCTGGTTAATAGGCCCGTTACTTATTCAAGATTGATTCATAAGTGAATAATATGAGGTTGAGGTTCTCCATGGGATTCTCTTATTAACTTGAAGGATGTTCAGAATTTTCCCAATAAACACAAAATAGACCTGGAATTTGTCCATGTATTTTTCCTTTCAGAGTCTGCCCAAAACAATAGACTTAGCCTTCCTGGGATTTGAGTTAATTCATTTTTTTCCCCAATGCCAGCTGGTAATACATAGTATATTATTTTATATGAGCTCCTAGACTATAGTAGATCAATCAGATATTAATGAATTTGTGATGTGATGACCCAATATTTTCAGTATTCACCTGCAACCCACAAAGCTATTACATTATTTATTCCATATGCTGTGCTTTACATCCTGTGTTTAATTAGTTACTACCAATTTGTACTTATTAATCCCTTTACTAATTTCAGCTGGGCTCTTGACTCCCCACCTTTACACATTTGGCCTGTTCTCTGGGCTTTTGAGTCTGTTTCTTTCCTGTTTATTTATTTACTTTGTTCCCTACAGCACTCATATGAGTATGATATTATGGTATTTGTGTTGTTCTGCACGGCCTATTTCATTCAGCATAACACCCTATAGAACCATTCACATTGCCCAAAATGGTAAAATATTTTTTAGCTTAGCAAAAATGGTGGGTTAATTTCCAAATCCATTTTAAAAAAAAAAAATATTTTATTTATTATTTTTAGAGAGAGAGGTGAAGGGATAGAGGTAGAGAGGGAGAGAAACATCAATGTATGGTTGCCTTTCACCTGCCTCCAACTATGGATCTGGCTGGAGACCTGGCTTGCAACTTGGTTGTGTGCCCTGACTGAGAATCAAACCAGCAACTTTTGGGTTCACAGGCCAGCACATTTCTACTGAGCCACCAGCCAGGGCCAATTTATTTTATTTTATTTTTAATTAATGGCTAGATTACTATGTCAGGCTATTTCTGAGAAAAGTGAAATAAGACAAATTGAACTTGCTAAGCAATGAGAAAAATCACAACATAAAGAACAAGAGTGAAAAATGAGATGAATGCAATATAACAACAATTTCAATACAAGAATTTTGGAAGTATTGCCTTCAGGCTTGCTCAAATTCACCATCCATGTACCTGAGAGTATCTCTCCCCAGTCTTAACGTGGACCCACATACCAGGTGACTACTTGCCTAAGTGACTACATGCCTAGATGACACCCATCTCATTGGTTGAGGTGGTAGCATTCATGAATGTCATGTACAGACATGTAAATAGATGAAAGAGAGAGAAGAAGCTTCTGAAATATAATTCTGCTTGAAAGGGTGAATTTGCCTCTTGCCTTCCTGATTAGAGCTAAGTGCTGGACACAACAGTGGAGCCCAGCTCCACATAGCACAGTTTCAAAGCCACCAGCAGGTGGATATATGTATGTTGGACAGTGGGCACCAAAGACTTATAAAACCAACTCAAGAGAAGAAAGATCCCCCAGAGGTGACTTCATATATATCACATCATGCTCCCAGCACCCACCATTGGTCACCATTGGTGACACCCACAAGAGCTTGGGGTGGATTTCCAGGCTGATGACAAACACACACCATGGGGACATTGAGAATTTATTACACACATATTTTAAATCTTTGAGAGGAACAGGAAAGGCCCTTCATCAAACCAGATATGCTTTGATACAGCCAGAAAAAAGAGGCAGGCTCAGGGCTCTTATTTTGTGGAAATGTGAGTGATGATTCTGGTTACAGAATCTTGTATGATTTCAGTCTCCCAGTGAGTGACATAGAGAGAGAAGACTCAGCCCATCTCATCAGGTTTCCTGTGTGTGGCAAATTGAGAAGAGGATGAAAGGAGACTTTATTTGTCAGAAGACAAACATGAAATTAAATAGAATCTGGTTACATATTCCACCTAACAATTATAAAAATAATATACAAAAATACATTAATAATCATTATATGGGACAACCACCACTTCCATAGAAAATGAGGGGAACAATTTAAAGTAACCAAATGATGATTGTGCTGGTGTTGGTGGTGGTATTCATGATGATGATGGAAGTGGTTAGGGTTCTTGTCCCACCATCATACATGGAAATTGTGCCCTCTCCAATGTCTTCAGTTATTTGAAAGGTCTTGAGTCAACTGATAGATTGGATTTTTCAATCTCACTATGACATTTAAAGTTGAGGCACCTGATTTATTTTCAATAGAGGTTCATGGTGTGTGGACAACAAATATATATCAAGAAAATAAATCAATAATGAAATGACAATGATATGATGATGATGATGAGTATGGTGAGGATGGTGAGGATGATAATGATGGTGATAGTGATGATGATGATGGTTTTTACATGATGACAATTGTAACTATGTTTATGATGAGTGTGATGATGATGATGGATATGGTGATGAGGGGGGTGCAGGAGATGATGATGAAGATAATTATGTTTTACAAGATGGTCAAGGTACTGATGTAGATGATTACAGTGATGATGATGATGAACTGAGACAAGGGTCCGGATGCAATGAAACTATGACTCCTCACACAGATACACCATCACTACAGCTCCTCCAATGTCTATCCTCCAACACTTGTGAAATTCTACCAAATATAAAACAGATACTATGAAAACATGAATATGGGTAATAAGGAATTCCCTTTCCACCCATTCGTAATGGCATGTTCCTTATTATCTTTGACCCCTACCTGCAGAATTTTTAAAGTTTCTAGTTTAAATAGCCCTGTCCATAAATATTTAGGTATTTTATAAAAGGATATAATCTGCCTCTAGCATACCTGGTACTTCCTGGAAAAGTATTCTCAGTAAAAATATGTTCATTAAAATCAGACATATTCCTGTCACATTACTCAAAACTAGTTAACATCCTACCCTTACACCACCCCCAAGTCACTTGCAGATTTGCAGGTAATTTCCCAGCAGCACTCAGCTCCTAGAACCAGAGCCTGTCTAGTCCCAATGGCTGCTGTAACCAATGATCATGGACAATGGAGGCTGGCAATCATTTTGGCCTTTATAAAAACCAATAAGAGACCCATTAAAATAGAGATGCACAGTAATTTATTAAAATTAAAATTACTTATCACACAAACTACACAAATTGACAATCACGAAATTAAAAGAGAAACCTATAATTCTAAACACTATGAATCCTGGAAGAAAGCGTTTATTATACAAAAAGAACAAATTGTATTCTGTGGAGAACCCAGCAGTATCTGACCACAGGGACCATCCCCAGAAACAGGACACAGGGAGGCAGGGAGAAAGGGCTTTCTGTCACTGTTCAAATGCCCTTTCCTGTGAGCAAATCTGTGCTAGGAATTCCCATTTTCTTCCCTCTGAACCCCAATATCACTGACAACACTAGATGGAGAAAACAGGTCAGTAAAAACCCTGTTAAAATCATGTCAACATACCAAAATTTGGATGGTAGACATTCATATGTACTCTTTTAATTTTCCATATTTCCATGTAAAAAGCATGATTATTTCTGATGTAACTAGTTTGAAGTTACAGAAACATGTCCTGGGTTTGTTTATCAAGAGATCACTGAGGGAGAAATGGACATAATTACAAAACTGTCAAAATCAAGAATCAAGAATGTCATATCTGCCTGAGATTTGGAGGTAAGTAGATAAAAATGATGTCACAAATATAGAAAATATTCTATTACATACAGTTAGGCTTTATTTTTTTCTTTACACTAAAATGAACATTATTGCATATTAAATTATGATGTAAAAATTTGAAAACTGTAAATATAGTAAGATTTGGGCTTCAGAAACAGAAACTGCTAATAAACTAGTTTAAATATGTGTGAAAAATGTAGGAGAATTTAAAAGTTTCAAAGACTCTCCTATCCACCATATTTTTGAGTGCAACTTTCCCATCAACCAAGTGATCCCCTACTCCTGACTTAACCAGTGAGTGAGTGTAAAGAAAGAGCTATCCCCAAAGGGACCCAGAATGAACAGGGAGCCTATCTTCAGTTGCCCTCCCTTATGTGGGAAATGGTGCCCCGAATGGAAATTTCTCTACCAGCTCCAGGGTAAATCCTTCCCTGGGCTGTGGGGGCTCCCAGCTTGCTATTCACACAGGGCTGAGTTCTCTGCAGAAGTCACAGCTGTGCTCTAGAAGAAGATGAGACTGATGAGTCTCCTCCTGTGTTTGGTGACAGCACCCCAGGGTGAGAGTCTTGTGTTTCACATAAGTTCTTTGTGATGAAGGTGACTGATTGTGACTGACAGACTGATGCCCTTTGTCTCCAGGTGTCCTGTCACAGGTGCAGCTGCAGGAGTTAGGCCCAGGACAGGTGAAGCCCTCATAGACCCCCTCCCTCACCTGCACTCTCTCTGGTTACTCAATCACCAGTGGTTATTGCTGGGGCTCGATCTGCCAGCCCCCAGGAAAGGGGCTGAAGTGGATCACATACATAAGGTATAATAGAAACACTCACTACAGCCCATCCCTCAAAAGCCGGACCTCCATCTCCAGAGTACATCCAAGAACAATTTCTCCCTGCAGCTGAGCTCTTTGACCAACCAGGACACAGCTGTGTATTACTGCGCCAGATACACCATGAGGAGAAGTCAGCCCGAGCCCAGACAAAAACCTTCCTGGAGAAAACAGTGGCACTGGGCTGCATGGGGCACTCGGGACACCATGGGGAGCTCTGGACCCAGTGATCAGAACAGATGCAGGTGGAGGTTCAGCCCCTGGTTTCTATCTTAGTCTGAGGTTTGCTCTTCATCTGCCTCTTGCTCCAGCATCTTCTCCTGAGTCAGGATTAGGACACTGACAGGAAAGGCACCCCAGCCTCAAATGGCAGCTTCCAAGGCCATCTGCCATCATCTAGGAGAACAATGGTCAGTCCTGATGGAGAAGAAAGAACCAGTGGTGGTGGTCATGGTCACAGCGACCTGTGCACAGCACTGATGCTTTGGCCCCTGGGCAGACCCAGAGGGGCTCTCACCCAAAGTATCTTCAGATGTTGAGTATGGTGAAGCCCATGCAGCAAGGTATCAGACTGAGCTCAGTTCAGGCATCATCAAGGTCACAGGAAGGCTATACAGGCCTTTCCAGTGCTGGTAAAGCAGCTTCCAAGGGTTGGACAAGGAGCCTGGGTCAGGCTGTGTTGTAGTCAGAGGGTGAGAGCAATGGATGGTTCTTGTGTTGGGCAGAGGCTTTTGTAGACTGACTCTCCCACAATGGCAAAGGAGTGATCACCAAGGCTTTCTTGTCAGCTTGTCCAGATGAGGGCAGACATGCATGAAGGAGGGGGAAGCCTAATAGTTCCCAGATGCCCAGTTTCAAAGCCTGGGTTCAGACTGTTGAGTGCACTGAACAACTGCAACAGAAAGGGAAAGGGTGGTAGTCACACAATTGGGTTCACAGCAATCCACAATTATGAATAAGCGATTAAGAACAGACCAGGAATTAGACAGGGTTTTTGATGGGACATTTTCAGTCTCAGTTTTCACTGTCAGAAATTTTTTCTCACATTATCAAAGGTTGTGGGTCAGCTGCCTATTTCCAAGTTTTGCAGCTTCTGGGGGATTTGGGAGTCCTGAGTATGGCAAGTATTCTCAAAGTTTTGAAGTTACATTTGCTCCATGACCTGTAAGGTATGAACCTAGGGATGACTCTGGAGTTTTACTGCAGCCTTTGTTGTTAACACACACACTAAGGTTTTCATATGAACTTCATCAGTCATTTTCCCTGATTCCTCATTCAGCAGAAAAATCTCCTAGTGGTGGATGTTGAAGATGCCATTGAGGATCATATAGGGAAAGACTGTCTGGCTCTGTTGAGAGGGTAAAATATGTGGGTCATTAGGCAGTTAATGTAGGTGTCAACCTATAGACAATAGGTACCCACACCTTACCTTTGTATTTCTATGAGTCATTTTAAGTCAATGAACTAGAAGAGGCAGATCATATTCCTTGAGACTCCTCTGTGACCCTCACATTACTTTCACTTCTCAATTCCCCTGACCCTACTTTCCATCATGATACCTTATTTCTTCAGAGCTCCAGAGTAGAGGCAGGATGTGTGCCCCTATCCCAGGTCTACCAGGATGAATCCAATGTGACCCATAAGCGAACATGTCACTGTCAGACCCAGAGCCCCATCAGCCCTTCCCCCATCACAGAGGCTATGTCTCTAAATAACTATTTATCTTTGTCCTGTTGCTTCCAGGATGGACAGCAGACAGTGGACCACCAGCCCACTATGGAAATTATTACTGTTTGTCTTAACTCAGCACAGCCTCTGTCATGGGTGCTTCCTGTCAAGTTAATGTGATCATATGTTAACTCCTTTCAACTGAGATTTTTGTATTCCTTTTTTAAATTTTATGTTTTAATTTTATTTTTATTGCTTTTTTTAAATTTAATTTTATTGTTGTTGTATTATATCCATCCCCTTTTTGCTCCCCTGTGTCCCCCTATCCACCCACCCATTCTCCCCAAAGTCAATCCCATCTGTTGTCCATGTCCATGGTTCCTTTATACTAGGTTCTTGTCTAAACTGCTACCCTTCCTTACCTCTGCCTCCCCCCTCCCC
>PVIW01018576.1:0-11320 GCA_004026585.1 Noctilio leporinus | reverse complement strand
GCTTCCTGAACTGGATTAATGTTTTCACTCATCATGTTAGGGAAATTTTCTATCATGACTTTTTTGAACAGGTTTTCCATTCCTTGTTTCTCTTCTCCTTCTGGTATCCCTATGATACAGATGTTGTTATGTTTCATGTTGTCCTGCAGCTCTCTTAACCCCTCTTCAGTCTTATTCAGCCTTTTTTTATTCTCTTGTACTGTCTTGGAGTATTTGTCTACATTATCCTTCAACTCGCTGATCTGGTCCTCTGCTTTCTTTAGCCTGCTGTTGATTCCTTCTACTATATTCTTCAATTCAGAACTTGCATTCTTCATTTCCTCCTGGCACTTATTGATAGTTTCTATGTCCTTTTTCATGCTGTTGTAGCTCTCAGTAAATTCCTTGTAACTTCCCAGGAGTTCTTTGTAGTTCTCCTGGAGTTGTTTATAGTTTTCTTTGATGTGGCTGAGCTCACTGAGCTTCTCTAGTATCATTCTTTTGAATTCCTTATCTGATATTTCAGGTGCCTCTGTTTCATTTTGTGTTCTTTCTGGGGATTCTTCCTTTCCTTTTGGTGATGGACTGCTTCTTTTTTCCCCATTTTGGGTGTCTGTTCTTGCTTGCTTTTTATTTTTTGTTTTTTTCCTTGGGTTAACCTGCTTTACTTCCTTGCCTTAGTTGAGCATCCTTCTGTGATAGGAGATTTGTGGAGTTCAATGTTGTAGTCTCCCAGATTTTCTCCACTTGCTGTTATTGATATGTCCTTTATTTGGGCTGTCTGGTTGTATTCTGGGCCTGTGGACAGTGACTACAGATCTATTAGCCTGAGTCCTCCACTCCAGGCTCTGCTCTGGTCTCCAGAGCAGCTACCACAGCCTCTGAAGGGGGTCCCGAAAGACTCAGGGCCAGTAAGAACAAGCTGGCAAGCAGGCTGACTCCACGCTGTTTCGTATTTTTCAAGTTTGATTAAAACTATAAACACGCCAAAACAAGAATATCAATGAACTCCAAGCGCAAGAAACAAAACTACACTAAGGCATATCATAATCAAATTGATCAAAATCATCTGTTAATATAAATCTTAAAGGCAGCCATAAAAGAAGTTATCTTACATTGCAAACAGTGGAACAAAATATTTAAAATACTGAAATGCAATATATATATACATATATATATTACTATACTAAAATATATTTGAACAAAATATCTTTAAAAGATTAAAGTAAAATAAAGGATTTTTCATACATGCAAAAGCTGAAAAAAAATCACTATCAGCAGACCTGCACACAAAATATTAAAGTCCTTTAGGCAGAAGGAAAATTACATCATTTGGAAATATGGATCCACCAAAAAGAATGAAAAGCATAAAAAATCTTAATTAATAAATAACTGACATTTATCTTATTATTTAAATATCTTTAAAGGTTTACTAAAATCATAAAATGTTAATAAAAAGAATGAAGTATTGTGGATGTTATAATATGTATAAGTAAAGTGTATGACAATTGCATAGTCTGAAAATACATTATTGTAAGATTCTTATACTATATGTGAAGTAGTATAATATCAATTGAAGCTGGGTGTTATAAGTTAAAAAATGCACACTGTTCCCCCTGAAGCAAACACCACAATAAGAAAATGAAGAGTTATTGCTAATGAGCCAACAAAGAGGATAAAATAAAATGATAAAAAAGAATTAACCTTAAAGAGATTATAAAGAAGTAAATATGAACAAAACAGATGGGACAAATAGAAAATAATTAACATATTATATTTAAACAAAAACATATCAATAATAACATTAAAGTAAGTAGCTTAAACATTACAATTAAAAAGGAGAAAATTAAGGCACTGGCTGGTGGCACAGTGGGTAAGGCTCCGGCCTGCGAACCCAAAGATTGCTGATTCAATTCCCCAGCCAGGGCACGTAACCAGGTTGCAAGCCAGGTCTCCAGCCAGGTCTGTAGCTGGAGGCAGGTGAAAGGCAACCATACATTGATGGCTCTCTCCCTCTCTGCCTTTCTCCCTTTCCCTCTCTCTGAAAATAATAAATATATTTTTTTAAATGGGGGTGGGGGTGGAATTGGAACAACTGTAATAGTATAAACAACAAAATATTTAAATTAAAAAAGATATTGCCAGATTATCTAAAAAAGAAAGATCTAAATATACTGCATATAAAAATTGCACTTTAAACTTAGACACTGATAGTTTAAAAAGGATAGAAAGATATGTCATACTAAATTGGATTAAAGAAACCTGTAATGACTATATCAATATCAGGCAAGACAGAGTTCAGAGCAGAAAATA
Organism: Noctilio leporinus; assembly: GCA_004026585.1. Taxonomy (NCBI): domain Eukaryota; kingdom Metazoa; phylum Chordata; class Mammalia; order Chiroptera; family Noctilionidae; genus Noctilio; species Noctilio leporinus. Next base: position 9,028 of record PVIW01018576.1, on the reverse strand, counting down.
TTGCCATGGATAAAGAAGGTCATTTCATAATGATGGAGCCAATTTATCAAAAATTGGCTGATAGTTCTAATGTTTATGCATTTAGTAATAGAGATTCAAAACAGGAAGCAAAAACTGATGGACTTCAAGCAGAAATAGATAAAACAGTCAGAGATTTCAATACTCCCCTCTCAATAATTTATAGCAAAAGTAGACAGAAAAACAGTACGTTTTTAGAGATCTCAGGTAACATTATCAATCAACTTGATCTAATTGACATTTATAGAACACCCCACACAACAGAATACATACTCCTTTCAAGTGAACATGAAACATTTATCAAAACAGAAAATGTATGGGCCACAGGTCTCAATAAACTTATGTATTTATTTATTAAAAGATTTTATTTATAATTTTTTAGAGAAAGGGGAAGGGAGATAGGAAGAGAGGGAGAAAAACATCAGTGTGGTTGCTTTTCACCTGCCTCCAGCTACAGACCTGGCTGGAGGCCTGGCTTACAACCTGGTTATGTTGCCCTGGCTGGGAATCAAATCAATAAATTTAAAAGGGTTCAAGTTATATATAGTAGGCAGAATAATGAATCCACAAAGACATCTACATCCTAATTATTGGAATTTGTGCATGTTAGGATACATAGAAAAAGGGAAGTAATGTTGCTAATCAATTAACATTGAAATGGAGAATTATGTTGGCTCAATGTCACCACAATGTAAGTATCCTGGCCTAACTATAAGTGGAAGAGGAAAGAAGAAAGAGAACCAGAGATAATGGCAGCATGAGAAAGGCTCAACTCAAAGTTTCCGGTTTTGGAGATGAGTGAAGAGGTCCATGGTCCAAGGCATTCAGCAGCCTCTAGAAACTAGTAAGGGCAAGAAAACAGATTATGCATTAGAGGATAATGCCCTGTTGACACCTTGATTTTAGCCTAGTGAGACCCATGCCAGACTTTGGAACTGCAGAACTGTATAATAATAAATATGTGGGGACATCTGGTCAAGATGGCAGCAAAGGTAAACACGGCTCATGTCTTTGCACAACCACATCAAAATTATAACTAAAATATAGAACAACCATCAGCCAGAACTGTCAGAAATCCAGTTGAATGAAAGTCTGACAATTACAGAATTAAAGAAATCTCATCCACCAAGACAGGGGCACAGACGTGGAACGGGGTTGTCTCTCACCCATGCGTAGTGGATAAAAATTCAGACAGGGTATCTCAGGAGTGAGGAGTCCCAGCCCCACACCAGGTCCTTCAGCCCAGGGTTTCAGTGCTAGGAAGATAGGCAGCATAAACCAGAAGGGGGATTGGGTTGGTGGAAGAAACTTCTGGAGCCCCAAGCAGTTCATATTATAGAGGACTCACCTACTCTGACTTCAGCACCGGGGTAGCAACTTGAAAGGAACCAGTGGTACACAGGGAGAAAGTGAAGTGTCTGGCATCAAGGCCAGCAGAGGTCATTATCTTTTTACTTAATCCTCGTCCCAAAGAGCCAACAAGCTGGTGCCATATATGAGATTCCATCAATCTGACTTACACTGTTTTACCTACTTGGAGATCCCCAGGGGCTCTGCCCTACCCAGCTTACAGGCAGGCCTACCCAAACTGCTTTTCCAACTTCCTGAATCCTGTCAAACAAGCATCAGCTGGCTTCAGTGAGCTCGAGGCCTAGTACTACCAGCAGACTCATGGTTTGGCTTCACCTAGGAGTCTCCAGCCCAGCATGAGTAGAAGCCATCTCAGATTGTTTTATAGCTCAGGCAGGATGGCCTGGGAAAAACACAGGTGGGGATTCATCTTGGCCTGCACCATATGGGAAACCCCAGGACCAGCACACCCAGTGGATAGCTACAGAGCACATCAAAGCACCACTGCCCTGCCTCTTCACACCTGATCCTCCGTGGAAGGTAGAAGATGGTGGTCAGTGGTCATAGCCAGTCCTTGCAGCTGACTGGCCTTGGTAAATCCCTCCCATTGATATGCCAACAGAAACCAAGGCTCAGCTATAAAAGGAGGGTGTACTCAGCTCACATGAAGTTATGCACCTTGAGCACCCAGATTGGGTGATGGGGAGGCTGTGCCACTGGATCCTACAAGACACCTACTACATTAGACCATACTCCAAGCCACAGAGTCAAAGTAGCTCTATCTAATATACAAAAACAAACACAGGGAGACTGCCAAGTTGAGGAGGCAAAGAAATATAGCCCAGATGAAAAAACAGAACAAAGCTCAAGAAAAAGAACTAAATGAAATGGAGATAGTCAACCTATCAGATGCAGAGTTCAAAATACAGGTGATCAGGATGCTCAGAGAAATGATTGAGTACACAACAAAATAAAGGAAGAAATGAAGATTATACAAGGTGAAATAAAGAAAAATTTTCAGGGAACCAACAGTGATGGAAGGTAGCCAGGATTCACATCAGTGATTTAGAATAGAAGGAAGAAATAAACATTCACTCAAAACAGAATGAAGAAACAAGAATTGGAAAATATGAGGAAAGAATTTTCCTCATACAACTTTAAATGTACCAACACCCAAATCATAAGGATGCCAGAAAGAGAAGAGGAGGAGCAAGAAATTGAAAACTTATTTGAAAAAATAATAAAAGAAAACTTTCCTAATTTGGTGAAGGAAATAGACATGACATACAAGTACAGGAAGCGCAGAGTCCCAAACAAGTTGTACCCAAAGAGGATCACACCAAGACATATCATAATTAAAATGCCAAAGGTGAAAGATAAAGAGAATCTTAAAAGCAGCAAAAGAAAAGCAGAGAGTTACCTACAAAGGGATTCCCATAAGACTACCAGTTTATTTCTCAAAAGAAACTTTGCAGGCAAGAAGGAACTGGCAAGAAGTATTCAAAGTAATGAAAATTAAGGACCTGTAATCAAAATTACTCTATCCAGCAAAGCTATCATTTAGACAGGAAAGGCAGATAAAGTGCTTCCTAGACAAGGTAAAGCTAAAGGAGTTCATCATCACCAAGCCCTTCTTATATGAAGAAAATGAAGATTAAAACTATGGTCATTAAAATGGCAACAAACTCACAAGTATTAACAGCTGAATCTAAACAAACAAACAAACCATTAAAACAAACTAAGCAAACAACTAGAACAGGAACAGAACCAAAGATATGGAGATAATATGGAGGGTTGTCAGTGGAGAAGAGAGAGAATGTAGGGAAATATAAAGGGATCTAGAAGCATAACTGCTAAGTACAAAATAGACAGGGGGATGTCAAGAATAATACAGGAAAAGAATTTATGGAGAAGCCAAAGAACATATATGCATGACCCATGGATATGAACTAATGGAGGGGGAATTGCTGGGGAGGAAGGAAGGTATTGGGCATAGGGGAACAAAGAGGAAAAAATTGGGACAATTGTAATAGCAAAATCAGTAAAATATACTTAAAAGAAGAATAGTATAAGAAAGGATGAGGGAAAGAACCAAGATGGTGGAGGAAGGAGTAAGTGGGGCTACTCCATTCTGGAATTACAACTCAATTGGAGGGAAGTCATCCAGAATAACCAACAGAACACCAGCTGGAAAGAAGCCTGTAACCATGGACAGAACAGAAGAGGCTCCTTCATCACAACGTGACTGGGAGGAAGTGTGGAGATGCAAGAGGGCTGGTTGGGCTCCCAGGGGTGGCAGCTGAAGGGACACAGAAACATCTCAGCAGCTGGGGGTTCCACCTGAGAAGGGTGGGTTCTAAACCCCTAGCTGGGCTTCCTAGCCTACAGCAACAAAGCTGAGAATAAAACAGCATCCAGCTTGGAAAAACAAAAAGCCACCAGGTTTAGCCCTCTGAAAAAGAGAGCTAAAGTTCTTAAAGGGACCATGCATGAAAGTACATTAGCACCCACCTACCCTGGTCTCCAGCAGAGGGAGGGCAGAGTGGACTAAAGATGCTAAAAGAGAGTTTGGGGTGATGGCTTTGAGGAGAGAAATGAGGGAGCAGCCCATGTGGTCCCAGTGCTGACCCATCCCCCACACAGCAGGCAGACCACTCTTCTCCAAGTGGCAGTAGCCTGAGGGGAAGCCATAGCCCTGCCTATAACAATTAATCTGCCCCACCCAGCAGTGCCTCAACCTGATGGTTGATCACAGATTAATTGGATTAACAGCTCAAGGAGAGAGACAAAGACAGTGGATCTCTGGTAATCCCCTACAGGCTGACTAGGCCCACATTGGGACAGGAGCTGACATCACCAAGGGTGGATCCAGGAATTGTACCTCTACACCACAGAAGGTCACACCATGAAGACAGGAAGTCAAAGAAGATAAATCTAAGAAGCATAAACAAATTAGAAGAGTCGCCTAAACTGGGCAGACAAAAAAACAAGCTCCCATTGAAAGGAAAGGAGGACTCCCCAGAAAGAGTGCTAAATAAAATAGAGGCAAGCAAACTATAAGACATGGAATTCAAAATAATGATTATAGAAAAGCTCAATGAGCTCAGCGAACTCAAAGGAAACTACAAACAACTTCAGGGGAACTACAAAGAACTCCAGGGAAGCTACGAGAAACTTACTGAGAAATACACAAGCATTAAAAAGGACATAGAAACTATCAATAAGAGCCAGGGGAAGAAAAGAAAAAAAAAGATGGCAACAGAGTAGAGAGCACTGCTGATGGCGTTCTCGAGTTCCAGAGCAGCTGGAGGGTAGAATAGGGAGCAGAAGATGTGTGCAAGTCCCTAAGAATTGGACTCAGGGGAACACAGTCCAGAGGCAGCAGAGACCTACAGGAGAGAAGGTGAGACAGTTCTAAACCAGCCGGTGGGCCGAGGTTGACTCTGGGAAGCAGTGGCTCTACCCAGAGGGGCATCTTTAACTGAAGACAGCTTCAGGCTCCCTGTTGACTAGAAATCTGAGCAGTAAAGTGTGTGCAGTGAGTGCAAATGCCAGAGGGAATGAGGAATTGAACTCCTGCAGGGGAGGGACTATATGAGAGCCTTATTCCGGAGACTGAGAGAGGAAGCTCCTCACTGGGCCAGAGGCAGAGGAAAAGAGACCTGTGGGGAGCAGGAATGGGGAAACAGGGAAGTGCACCAGGCAGAGCCGCGAGAGGCCCGTAAATGGTGCTGCTGCACCACCAGGAAGAGGGTGACTCAGAGCTCCAGTGAGAGGGAGGGCCTAGCCCCTCACACCCACACCAGCCACAGGCTCCCAAGGAAATTCCAAACTGTGAGCCAGGAACATACAGCTGGTGCAACTGGCGTGCCCATTGCAGGCAACAAAGGCTCCTCGAGGAGCTGGAGCAGGAGTAGCATTAGCCAGCAGGCTGTGTGGCAGACCCTCTAGGGAGCCAGGCACGCATCACAGAGGTGGTAGTGAAAAACTCCTCAAAAAGCTGGACTGCTTGGAGGGTTAGCCTTCGCCTAGGGGAGCCAGGCACAGTTAGCGGACAGGGGCTACCTCCTCCAGGAGCTGCAGGGGTAGGGCCAGCCATCACAGGAGCCAGCGAGGTTGCAGGCCACCCCGCATTGGAGCCAGGTGGTCATCCCAGGCAGGAACCTCCTCTAGGAGCTGGAGGGGGAGGAGCAGCCAAAGACACCACAGAAGCACCGTGTAGGTCTTCACACAGAACCAGTGAGAGAAGGGAGGGCCCCAAAACACCAGCAGCACAGAGACCCCCGCTAGGCTACTGGAGGCCTAGCCTACCTGGGGACTGACACGCAGAATCAGCCCTGACTGTGACAACCATAGGCCCTGCCACTCCAAGACCACACAGCTAGACTGTAGACTGCAGAGACCTGACCAAGAAGAAGGCAGACTCAGGAAATGGATCATTGCTAATTTCAAGCACCTCAGATACACTGAGAGCTACGTGAACTATTAATCCCTAACATATCCTTTTCAAAAGTTACTTCCAACCCTCACAATTAGTGCATTTTAAGTAAATACTATTTATATCATAGTGTATCCCAACTCACATATTTTTACTCCTCCCCTATCTCAATCCACCTAAATGCCCAAGATCCTTCTCCTACTCTTGATTTAAAGTCTACTCACTCTCCTGCTACAACACATTCTCAGTCCTCAATCTAAGTATTCTTCCCCTCCCCAGCCACTTAACCATTTCTCCCCCCGCCCTTTTTTTTCTTTTCTTTTTTTTCTGCTAAAAGCACTAAGGTCCTGGCTCCACCTGGACCAATCAGGGATCATTAAGGGTGAACAGGGAGGTAGATGTGGCAACTATATATATATAGGCTTATACTGTTCACTCATACTTGAGGCTTTCTGATTCTCCCTCTCCTCATTTCTATAGAATAGATAAGTTGGTTTTCTCTCTCATATCCCTGCTATCTTTGCTACTCCTCAGCACCCTTCAAAATTATCTATACTTTAGTCAACTTAATCATTTTCCCCCTCATACAACAGTCTTAATATATCTACATCCCTATTAAGACTGGCTCACTTGCAGCTGAGGGTGTGATTAAGAATGGGAGTTACCTTGTAGGCTAATGGTATATAGTTACGTTCATAGGCAGTCAAAAGGGGGAGTAAAAGAGAAAGATATCTCTGAAGGTGTGGTTATTTTCCAGGGACTGGTGGTTCTATTTTAGAAGCAGCTCAAAAACAGTAAAAGGATAGAAGGACTGTCTCGCAATCAGCCATCTGGAAGGATCCAAATACAACCAGACAGCCCGAGCTAATGACATAAAGGCCACCCCAAGAGCAACAAGTGGAGAAAATCTAGGAGACTGCAACACTGAACTCCACAAATCTCCTAACACAGAAGGGTGCTCCACAAAGGCAGGGAAGCAAAGCAGATTAATTCAAAACACACACACACAAACAAACAAACAAAAAACAAGCAACAACCCAGATACCCAAAATGGGGGAAAAAAGAATGAGTCCATCACCAAAAGGAAAGGAAGAATCCCCAGGAACATCACCAAATGAAACAAAGGCAAACTAACTATCAGATAAGGAATTCAAAAGAATGATGATAGAGAAGCTCAATGAGCTCAGCCAGCTCAAAGAAAACTAAAAACAACTCCAGGGGAACTACAAAGAACTCCAGGGAAGGTACCAGGAAGTTATTGAGAGCTACACCAGCATCAAAAAGGACTTAGAAACTATCAGTAAGATCCAGGAGGAAATGAAGAATACAATTTCTGAATTGAAGAATACAGTGGAAGGAATCAACAGTAAGCTAGAGGAAGCAGAGGACTGGATCAGCAAGTAGGAGGACAATGTAGACAAATATTCCAAGACAGTACAAGAGAATGAAAAAATGCTGAACAAGAATGAAAATATTTTAAGAGAGCTGCAGGAAACATAATAACATCCATATCATAGGGATACCAGAAGGAGAAGAGAAACAAGAAATGGAAAACCTGTTCAAAAAAGTATTGGTAGAAAACTTCCCTAACATGATGAGTGAAAATGTTACTCAAGTTCAGGAAGCACAGAGGGTACTGATGAAGATCAAATGAAACAGACCAATTCCAAGGCACATTATAATTAAAATGGCAAATTTCAGAAAGAAAGAGAGAATCCTAAAAGCATCAAGAGAGAAATAGCAAATAACATATAAGGGGACTCCAATAAGGCTATCAAATTCAACAGAAACAATTCAAGCCAGAAGGGAATGGCAAAAAGTATTTCAAGTAATGGGAAACAAAGGCCTGCAACCAAGAATACTCTATCCAGCAAGGCTCTCATTCAAAATGGAAGGAGAAATAAGGAATTTCCCAGACAAAAGAACACTAAAAGAACACATCTCTACCAAACCAGCATTGCAAGAAATGCTAAAGGCTCTGCTTTAAAAAAAAAAAAAAAAAAAGGAAGAAACAGAGAGAGCCAAAGAGGAACACAGATAGATACAAAGTGGGAAAATGGCAATTAATAAGTATCAATCAATAATAACCTTAAATGTAAATGGATTAAATGCACCAACAAAAGACATAGTGTAGCTGAATGGATAAGAAAACATGACCCACATATATGCTGTCTTCAAGAGACCCACCTCAGAACAAAAGATCAACACAGATTGAAAGTGAAAGGATGGAAATATATATATCAAGCAAATGGACATGAAAAGAAGGCTGGAGTAGCAATTTCAGACAAAGTAGATTTTACAATGAAGGCCATAAAAAAAGATAAAGAAGAACATTTCATAACACTGAAGGGAACAATCCATCAAGAAGAAATAACTCTGGTAAACATATATGCACCCAACGTAGGAGCTCCAAAATATATAAGGAAATTCTTGTAGGACTACAAGAAGGATATAGACAACAACACACTAATAGTAGGGGATTTTAATACCCCACTATCAACAATGGACAGATCTTCCAAACAAAAAATCACCAAGCATGTTGTGGCATTGAGCAACACTCTAGAGGAAATGGACTTAACTGATATATACAGAGTCTTTTACCCCAAAGAAGCAAAATACACATTCTTTTCAAATGCACATGGATCATTCTCTAAGATAGACCACATGGCAGGTCACAAGACAAGCCTCCACAAATACAGGAAAATTGAAATCATACAAAGTATCTTCTCTGATCACAATGTCTTGAAACTAGAAACCAATCTCAAGGAAAAAAAACAAAAATACTCTAACTCATGGAGACTGCATAACATGTTTTTAAGTAAGGAATGGGTTAACAATGACATCAAACATGAAATCTGAAAGTTCCTAGAAACACATAACAATGAACAAACAACAGTCAAAAACCTATGGGACACAGCAAAGGCAGTTCTCAGAGGGAAATTTATAGCAATACAGGCCTTCTTAAAAAGGTCAAAAGAAGTTTATAAAACAACCTAACCATAAAGCTGCAAGAACTAGAGGAGCAACAAACAAAGCCCAGAGCAAGTAGAAGGAAGGAAATCATCAAGATCAGAGCAGAACTAAATAACTCAGACATTCAAACTACAATTCGAAGAATCGACAGGACCAGGAGCTGGTTCTTTGAAAAAATAAACAAAATTGACAAGCCCTTATCCAGACTCATCAAGAAAAAGAGAGAGAGGACCCAAATAAACAGAATCA
>PVIW01018575.1:0-11321 GCA_004026585.1 Noctilio leporinus | reverse complement strand
GAATTATACCGAGAGCAATATGAACTATTAAGCCTCAACATATCCTTTGCAAAAGTTACTCCTCACATATTCTTAATCCCCCCCTTACCTCAATCCACCTAAATATCCAAGACCCTCCCCTATTCTCGAATTAAAGTCTATTCACTCTGTGGCTATAACGCATTCCCAGTCCTCAATCTAAGTATTCCTCCCTTCCCCAGAAGAAGGAACTATTTTATTTCAGAAGTGTGTTGGCACACTGTGGTGTCCTCATCCAACTAAAATGGAGAGTGTTGTTAGGGCTAGAGACCAACATGTTGCCTGCCCCATGACCCGCCACCTATGTCAGGACTTGCAAAACATTCTATAGCCAGTGTGTTTTCAGGAACTGTGGCCTGCAGTCATGCAGGACCAAAGTTACCACCTTTACTGAAACAAAAAAGGTCTGCATCACCAGCCATGCACCAGATCACAAGGTTCCCTATTACAGAGGCAACTGAGGGATACACACCAGTATCCTGCTGAGATATTGTTACACCCCCATTGTTCCTTCTCCTCTCTCTTAATCATTTCCCAGAAGCAAGGACCATAAGTCTCCTGGCAGCCTTCCCCCATCAGAGGACATTGTTCTTTTGCAAACACCTATACCCTGGACTCTGGAGCTGACCAGCAAGGTGACTCATCCCCTTGAGGGTCTGCTCCTTGCTCTTAAAAGTCCCTCCATCCCTTCCCTTAGGGTTGCAGACTGCTTGGACTCAGACAGCCTGCTTGAGCCTCCCTAAATGCTTTGAACTGGTCCACTGGACTTCTCCCTTCTTCTGGGCACAAACTTAACAAGTGAGGCTATCTTTTAAAATATATCTTCCATGAATCAATGTACAATAAGAACACTATTTTCATAAATTATGATTAATAGTAAATATAGTTGGATAAAATACTGTATTTCCACTGACATATGCTCATAATGATTAATTAGGAAAATGTTTTTCCCAAAGTTTATTTGAACATTGCTGATAAAGTAGTATTATAGTCAAAATACCTGTGCTTTTTTTTTTTTTTTTTTTAAAGAATTTGTTTATTTATAGAGTGGGGAATGGAGAGAGAAATAGGGACAGGTTGCCTCTTTCACACCCCCAACTGGTCCACAACCCAGGCATGTGCCCTGACTGTGAATTGAACTGGCTACCCTTTGGTTCACAGGCTGATGCTCAAACCACTGAGCCACACCAGCCAGGATGCCTGTGCTTTTTGTTAAAAAAATATTTTAAAAAATATTTTGATATTATCAAAATAGTAAATGAATACAAATAAGAATTTTGCTGTGTAAAAGGAAATCATCCTGAGATGTTTCTATCTCTAATTCCAAAGAAACTTGTTGGTTTATTTTCCTCAGTGAGAAAAGGTACTATTATTTTTCCAAAAGCATTTGTACTTAAAACAGACAAACCTAAGTAAAAGTGTATCCTCATATTGGAGAATCTAAAGCAAGGTTAATAACCTCAGATGCCTAGATGACCTTGCAGACTACTTAAAAGTATGAACAGGGTCATGTGTAAAGTAAAATTTTAATTTTATTTTATTCATTACTGTCCAAACTATTAAGTGATTAAATATTCAAATAAATAATAATAACTCAAATTTCTTTCTGAAAAACTCCAGGATATATACATATATGTATATATATCTATATTCCACTCACTCTCCCCTCCCCAAAGTAAGAAAAGCTCTTACAAAGAATGGGCAGCCCTGGCTGGTGGCACAGTGGTTAGGGCGCCAGCCTGCGAACCCAAAGATCGCTGGTTCAATTCCCCAGCCAGGGCACATAGCCAGGTTGCAAGCCAGGTCTCCAGCCAGGTCTGTGGCTGGAGGCAGGTGAAGGGCAACCATGCATTGACGTCTCTCTCCCTCTCTGCCTCTCTCGCTTCCCCTCTTTCTAAAAATAATAAGTAAAATATTTAAAAAATAAAAGAATGGGCAAAGTAACTTGTTTATTTTCATTAATAAAGGCATTTTTATTGTAATGTGTCTTTTTTGATGGTAGCTGACTCTAGGCATAGAAAAAACAAAAGATGAAATGCTTTATGTTGAAACTAAAGAGATAGAATTATTTGGTAATTAATACTCCCAAATTAATACATTTCCTTAACAACTTCTAGTGTTTTTTATGTTCCAGTTAAGATAGAAAAACTAGATCTTGGAGGATTTTCTTCTAAACTCGGAGAATGTTCATCCATGCAAGTTTCCAGGGGCCTACAAATAAAATCTAATCAGGTCTGAGAGCAATCAGATCCAGCCAATCAGAAATGGAGATGTGGGGCAGGAAATCAGAGTTTGAATAAAAGTTGCAATTAGAACCCACAGAACTGGCATGGCACTTGTTTAAGTTCTTAGTGCTGAGAGACTGAGAAAATTATTTCCATAGTAGGAATAAGAAGGGTTGGTGAAGGTTTTTGCCTCCTGATAGAATATTGAAAATTATCTTCATCAGTGAGTTAATTGGCTTGATTTTCCTTCAGATGGTAACTTTCAAATGCTTGGTCTTAATTAGCATGGGTAAATGAGAAATGTAGGTGATTCACACTTTTCAGTTTTTTTGTTCTCTAGAGGTTTTCATTTCTTTCCCTTAAGATATTTCAAATGGCTGAGGGCTACATTGATTAAAATAAATTATGCTGGTGTTTTATACCAGAAAAAAGTGTAGATGGAATTTACTCATGCCTCTTCTGGGTTCCCTTAAAAAATGCAACCCACAAACATCATAAAGGAGAAAATTAGCATAAGCTATTAAAATAAACCCTGTATTTAGTATACTAAAAATTATAAAGGTATAATTTTTCAATATTGTGTTAGGTGAGGTCTGAGGTTCAACTGAGAATTTTTTTTTTTTTTAAATCAGAGGCACTCTGTATTTAATAAAAGGTATATAAGGGAAAATATAATATAAAAGAGAGCAGAGGAATAAAGTAAGAAAAATGTTGTTTGTTATTCTCAGGTTATTTAATTCAATTCCCAAAACTTCCCACCTTCAAGTTTTTCTCTAATAAAGTGATAATCAGCAGCAAATAATATGTTTTTAGAATCTGAGAATAGTTTATAACTTCATCAATTTCAACATATTGTATAATTTTCTTCCTTTTTATATTAATATTTTATTGAAAACAACATTATTTAGTGATCTCTGATAGAGAACAATCTTTCATGTAATGGAATTATAACTAGAAGTACAATTTCATTTACTTGGCACAAATTGTGATAATCTGAATTCAGAAAATAAGTACTATCACAATGAACTGTACAGCTAATATAACAATTGCTATAACTTATCTAACAAAGGTTAGACTTTCTCATTTTATATATGTTAGATTCACTTATGAAAACTCTAATAAGGGTGCTAATAAAGCCAATGATTTAGTTTAAAACAAAAATGTTTAAAAGTTGACTATTAAAGTATATATTCTTTCTTCTGTTGGCACCTATCTGAATAAACAATAATTTAAATACTAAAATCATTCAATTTTCTTTTCATATATCCCAAAATTAGGCATAGAACAAGCTACTGTAATTGTTTTTAACTTTATAACAAAATTTTAGTAAAAATTATGTTTTATTTGTTTATATGAAAATTCACATACCCACTTAGAATGGAGTTGCACATTTTTAAATGTATGGGAAGGGTATATGTCATTATATGTAAAAGCAGGTCACTAAAAATTATGTATGTGACATAATCTAGAAATTGTTGAAATAAATATGTATATAAAAAGAGGAAGAATAATACACTGAGAAAGAGTGGAAGTCAGATAAATTAAAAGAGAGAGAGAAGAAAAGAAACACTAATATATTTATTTTTTAAAAATATTTTGTTCATTATTCTTCAGAGAGAAGGGCAGGGAGGGAGGAGGAAAGGGAGAGAAACATTAATGTATGATTGGTTGCCTTTTACTTGTCTTCAGCTATGCACCTGGTTGGAGACCTGGCTTGCAACCTGGTTATGTGCCCTGACTAGGGATCAAACCAGTGACCTTTGGAGGTCAATCAATGGCCAGTGCCTATCCACTGAGCCACCAGCCTGGGCTCCACTAATATATTTATTAACAATATGTTATCTTAAGGTCTGGAGATTTAAGGTATATTTGTGTTCTTTGTACTTTTCTATATTTTATGAATTTTGTGAAACAAATGTGTTTTTCTTTTAATCACATAATATGTTATAAAAATGTCCCCTTTATTTGCCTTTCCATGGAGAAATAGGACCAACATAGAATTTATTACCTATTAAGAATTTCTTTCCTAGAAATACCACCACACTCTTCCAGGCTGGCATGCAGAGCACTCAACATGAAGATCACATTTCATCCTCTGCCTAATAGCATCTCCACTTCCAGATTGCTCCCCAAATAAAAACAAGCATTGAACTTCCAATCAGTGATGATAATTTAATTTTCCTCTCAGCTGCAAGTATCAGAGAATAGTCAGGCAATCAGTGAGAAAAACCTGTTCTCCTGGTTTATTTTTACATTAAGTAATTAACATTTTCCTCTCTACAAGCTCATCTGAAAAGTAAAGGCTCAGCTGACCTAACTGTGTAGGACTTCTTAGAAACAAAATTCTGTGTGTGTTTGGGGGTTAGGTGATGCAGAATAGAGGAATGAGATCTTTAAGTAAAACCTGGAAATAACTCTGGACTCTCATAAGGGTTTTTCAGAATACTGAAATTTTAGGACTGACAGAGAAAATTATTAATTACTTGGAAATGGGCAAAGAGATTAGTAGGTATCTTACAGTGGCATGCTGGGCTTTGCTTAGCCAACCTTCCTGGTCTAGGATTATGGAGGTGTATGTACTTTTGACAGTCTATTATCTAAGCTATTTTACCAGTCTATTGGAACAGAGGTCAAGTAGCAATGACTTTTTTGTTTATAGAATAGTAAATGAATTTTGTTCAGTAGAGATATAATTTCCTTCCTTTTGCAAGATGACCCAAATGTTACATTTTATTGCCCAATAGAATAGTATACCAAGCTTTGCTTTGTCAACATTTATAGTTGCTTGTTACTCATAATCTCCTTTGAACCAATTTTAATGTTTCACTGGTTCCCTCACTAATTAACAAAATACTTGTTGGCACATGTTAATTTTATATTTTTTATAATTTTATATTTGTATAAAGTCATGTGTTTAACTTTTTGAAAAATAATATCCTAATATCAGAAATATATTATTTTGGGGCTATAACAAATATATCAGATCAAAATGTTGCCTACAGAACTCTGATGTTCTTTAGAGGTAATTGAGACATCTTAAAATTGTTTGATTTGGATTTTACTTTAAAACATATTTTTACATTTTTTCAAATGATAATGAAATACAACAAATGTACTAAAATGTGTTAAATACCAAGTGTTTACACATTGGCTGTCACACATTAACTTTGGTTTCCATTAAGTGACTTCATCTTACCTAAAAATTATGGATTTAAGCTCATAAAATAAATCTACAAAATATTGCTTTATTTGCATATAGAGTTATGCATATTAGGTTGTTAAGAATATGAAATTTCTACTTAAAAAACTATTCTAGATTATACCTACCTTTAATCACTGCTGAATATAACTGGAGCAGGCTTTATGAATTTCAGCATTATAGAAATTTTAGTCAGGATAATTCTTTATTGTAGGGAGGCAGTCCCATACATTGTAAGATATTCATCAGCATCCCTGTCAGTCTGCACCCCAGTTATAACAACAAAATATGTCTTTAACCATTGTCCCTTGAGGAACAAAGTGGCCACCAGTTCAGAACCACTGAACTTGAGGAACAAAGGAGGCAGAAGGAAAACAGAAAGAACAAAGCATGTTTGTGGGAAGCAGTTTGATGTGCTAGGTACTAGACCATGTATGTTGAGTTTATGAAAATTTAACAAGATACACATTTATTAATTGTGTGCTTTCATTTTTGTATTTTATACCTCAGTTATATTTTAATCCTTTGTAAGAATTCAAATGATGTTTTCCAAGATTAAAGTGATATTGTTTGAAAAAAAAAAAAAAGAGATCAATGTTCTACTCACTGCCCTGTTTGGAATAAGCAACAACAATATGGTCACATAAAGTTAATTTCTTCAGTTTTCAGCTCCTTCATTTGTCCAATAAAAATCTAAATTTATTGATTCCCAATATCACCTTTAGCACTATCATTTTCTATTAAGAGCACAAAATAAATTAAACCAAGAAGTTCCCTGATATTTTGCTAACATACCCTCTTGACAAATAGACTGATAGTCTTTTCAAATTGGTCTATTGCCTATACTAAAGGGTGGCAATACCTAGTAACACTAATTTAGCACTTGTGAATTCATAAGAATTACTTTGTCTTCTCTGAGGTCTATGTGAGGACTCAGAATGAATAACATCTAAAATATAATTGTACATTTGAAAGAAAGCACTTCTAATAATTCTATTGAATTAAGTTCAAAAGACAAATATTTTTGAAGTTATTTTTGTTCCATCTGTAACCAGGACTCTAAACTCAGCGACATAGTCAAAAACCTTAGTTGGTCTAAATATATAGTTCCTGTTGAAAATTTAACAGAAGCATTATTGAAGGGAAGGAAAAATTCAGAAATGTAGCATCTGGAATTTTTTCTTGTTTGGTAACTGTTTGCTTACACCTTTATAAATCACTTACTATTCAGTAGCACTGGATCCTTTCTATTAAACATAGGATAACACAATAAATAACAAGAAACTTGGAAAGCCTCTTGCCCTGTGTCATCCAAAAGTCTGTTTCTCAAGGCTGACTCCTTTGATCCTGACCATTTGAGGGAGCTGCCTATGAAGAGACCATAAGTAACAACTTGGATGAAGTTCCTGTCCCCAAATTCCTTAAACTTGGCAGAGCATATATTTTATTAGAACAAATAGTGTGTTGCGAACAACCAAAATGATTGCTGAAGCAGACATTTTGAATGGGAACTACAAACACTCAGCAATTTTGAGAATGTCACTTACCCTGAGCAAGCTGTACTCTCCTTTGAAATACACTTGAAAATTTGCAAGGTTTCCTAGATTGAGTCATCTGATTCCATTAAGCTTTGCACAAAATGAAAGTCAGGGGATTTGCTAAAATTCACCCCTCCTTCTCCTAAAAATGTGGCAAGAAACATGGTCTGAATTTCTCTTCCCCTAAAAATCTTTTAATATCAGATTTATTTCCATGCCAGTAGACAGAGCTTCTAACCATTCCCAGACTTAAGAACTCATAAGAGAGTAAAGTGACTTGTATGACTTGACCCCCACAAATCTGTTGTCTTGAATTCTTGGCATCTTTGAGAGCGTAACTGCAGAAAGGATGAATGTAAAATTATGAAGAAAAAAAGCTGAGACTGCCTGCTGAATTGGTGGGATCATCCAGAAGAACACATTAGCTGAGTAAGTGATCTCATAATCCATTGCTTTTACATTTAAAAATTTTGAAGTAGGTTATACTCAGATTTTCCAAGAAAATATGAAATAAAATGCATTGAATATGTATCTAGATACATATTATATAAGATATATGATAAAGATTGCCCTGGCTAGTGGTGCAGTGGATAAGGCACTGGCCTGCAAACCCAAAAGTCACTGGCTCAATTCCCAGCCAGGGCACATAACCAGGTTGCAAGCCAGGTCTCCAGCCAGGTCTGTGGCTAGAAGCAGGTGAAAGGCAACCATACATTGATGTCTCTCTCCCTCTCTGCCTCTCTCCCTTCCCCTCTTTCTGAAGGTAATAAATAAAATCTTTAAAAAAAAAGATATATAATAAAGATATTAAAGTTTGTGAACAGTTTAAATTCTTCAGAAAGTTACTCCTTTGGTCACTCTAACTATACTCAATTTAAGATAAAGGTGAATCATGTAATTCATTTTGTTCATCAAAGAATGTAATCAGCTTGATGTTAGGAAAGTTTTAAACATGTGAGTTGCCACTGACACAACAGAGCATATTCTAAATTATATACTGGCAGACAGCTAAGAATTTTCTATATTCAGAGTTGATCTTTCAAGAATTCATCATTGTAGTCATCTATTTGTTTGTTCAAATGTGGTTTATTTAGTTTTATTGTTGTTGTATTACATGCTTGACCTTTTTACTCCTCTCTGTCCCCTTCCCCACCCACCCACTTCCCTCAAATTCAATCCCACTTGTTCTCCATGTCTATGGTTCTTCCATACTAGTTCTTTGACTAAACTACTACCCTTCTTTGTGGGGGTGTGTCCTCCCCCACACCTGCTCTCTGCCCACTGAAGATCTATTCATCGTATTCATGAATCTAGGGTATTTTTGCTTGTTTGTTTGGTTTGCTCATTATTGTCCTGTAATGGGTGAGATCAGATGGGATTTCTCTTTCACTGACTAGTTTATTTCTATAAGCATAATACTCTCCAGTTCCATCCATGTTGTTGCAAAGGGTAGGAGTTTCTTCTTTCATTCTGCTGTGTACTATTTCATTGGGTAAATGTACCAAACTGTTCTGATCCAATCATCCACTGATGGGCACTTAGGCTGTTTTCCAGCATTTGGCTATTGTAAATAGCACTGCTATAAACATAGGGGTACATAGGTCCTTATGAATTGGTGGTTCAGGGTTCTTCAGGTATAGACCTAGTAGTGGAATTGCTGGATCAAAAGGCAGTTCCATTTTTAGTTTTCTAAGGAAACTCCATTCTGTTTTCCATAGTGGCTGCACCAGTCTGCATTCCCACTAAAAGTGTAACAGGGTGCCCTTTCCCCACGTCCTTGCCAACACTTGTTTGTTGATTTGTTGATTGCCATTATGATAATTGTGAGGTGGTATCTTATTGTGGTTTTAATTTGCATCTGTCTGATGGCTGGTGATGTTGAGCATTCTTTCACATATGCCTTTGGGCCCTTTGTAAATATTTCTCAAAGAAATGTCTGTTCAGGTCCTTTGGGCTGTGTGTCTCCCTGGTGTTAAGTCACATAAGTTCGTTATATATTTTGGAGATGAAACCCTTGTCTGAGGTATCACTGGCAGATAAGTTTTCCCATAAAGTTGGTTTGCTTTAATTTTGCTGGTGTTTTCTTTAGCTGGACAGAAACTTTTCAGTTTGATAGAGTCCCATTTATTTGTTTTTCTATTTCTTTTGCCCTTGGTGAAGTATCAGTAAACATATTTCTGTACAGGATATCTAAAAGTTTACTGCCTCTATTTTTCTCCAGAACCTTTATGGTGGCACTGCTTATGTTTAAATCCTTTATCTATCTTGAGTTTATTCCGGTGTATGGTGTAAGTTGGTGGTCTAGTTTTATCTTTTTGCATCTTGCTGTCCAGTTCTCCCAACAGCATTTGTTGAAGAGACTGTTTTTACTCCATTGGATGTTCCTTCCCCCTTTGTCAAATATGAGTTGACTATAGAGTCCTGGGTTAATTTATGGGCTCTCTATTCTGTTCCATTGATCTATATGTCTATTCTTATGCCAGTACCATGCTGTTCTGATGACAGTAGCCTTGTAGTATTGTTTGAAGTCCAGTATTGTGATTTCTCCTACCTTGATGTTCTTTCTCAAGATTGCTGTGGATATTCGTGGGCGTTTT
The DNA here is from genome assembly GCA_004026585.1 of Noctilio leporinus. NCBI lineage: Eukaryota > Metazoa > Chordata > Mammalia > Chiroptera > Noctilionidae > Noctilio > Noctilio leporinus. The sequence continues at coordinate 1,744 of PVIW01018575.1, read as the reverse complement.
TGGCTCCATATAAACTTCTCAAGTACTTTTTCTATTCCTGTGAAGTCTGTCATTGGTATTTTAATTGGGATTGCATTGAATATGTAGATTGCTTTGGGTAGTATGGATATTTTAATGATGTTAACTCTTCCCATCCATGAACATTGTATATGCTTCCATTTATTTGTATCTTCCTTGATTTCTTTCTTCATTGTTCTGTAGTTTTCTGAGTACAGGTCTTTTACCTCCTTAGTTAAGTTGATTCCATAGGAACTTGTTGCTATGGTAAATGGGATTTGTTTTTTTTGCTTCTATTTCTGTTGTTTCATTATTGGTATACAAAAATTCTTTTTTTCTGGATATTGACTTTATACCCAGCTATTTTGCAAAATTTGCTTATTAGGTTGGGTAAGTTTTTGATGGAGCCAATCGAGTTTTGTATGTACACTATCATATCATCTGCAAATAATGACAGTTTGACTTCCTCCTTTCCAATTTGAATACCTTTGATTCATTTTTCTTCTCTGATGGCTATAGCTAGAACTTCCAAGACAATGTTGAATAGAATTGGAGAAAGTGGATAGCCTTGTCTCATTCCTGATCTAAGGGGGAAAGGTTTTACATTTTGTCCATTAAGTATGGTGTTGGCTTCGATTCCCCAGGCAGGGCACATACCGTGGTTGCAAGCCGGGTCTCCAGTGAGATCTGTGGCTGGAAGCACGTGAAAAGCAGCCATACATTGATGTCTCTCTCCCTCTCTCCATTCGCCTCTTCCTAAAAATACTGAAATAAAATCTTTAAAAACAAAATCTATGATGTTGGCTTCAGGATTCTCATAGATGGCCTTTATGATGTTGAGGTATGCTCCCTCTATTCCCATTTTGCTGAGGGTTTTCATCATAAATGGTTGCTGCACTTTATCAAACACTTTTTCAGCATCTAATGATATAATCATATGGTTTTTATCTTTCAATTTGTCCATGTGATGTATTACATTGATTGATTTATGAATGTTGTACCATCCTTGCATCCCTGGGATGAAGCCCAAAGATCATACATGGTGTGTGATCTTTGTAATATACTGCTGAATCCGATTGGCCAATATTTGGTTGAGAATTTTAGTATCTATGATCATCAGAAATATTGGCCTGTAGCTTTCTTTCTTAGTTGTATCTTGCCCTGGTATTGGGATTAGAATAATATTGGCTTCATAGAAAGAGTTTGGGAGTCTTCCCTCTTCCTAAATTTTTTGGTATAGTTTGAGGAGGATAGGAGTTAGTTCTTCTTTAGATGTTTGGTAAAATTCAACTTTGTAGCCATCTGGTCCAGGGCTTTTGTGCTTTGGGAGATTTTAGATTACTTCTTCAATTTCACTAGTTGTTATTGGCCTATTCAGGCTTTCTGCTTCTTCTGGGTTCAGTTTCGGTAAATTATACCTTTCCAGAAATGTGTCCATTTCATCCAGGTTGTCATATTTTTTGTCGTAATGTTGTTTGTAGTAATTTCTTACAGTCTTTTATTTCTGAGGTATCAGTTGTGATTTCCCCTCTTTCAGTTCTGATTCTGTTTATTTGGGTCCTCTCTCTCCTTTTCTTGATGAGTCTGGATAAGGGCTTGTCAATTTTGTTTATTTTTTCAAAGAACCAGCTCCTGGACCTGTTGATTCTTCCAATTGTAGTTTGAATCTCTGAGTTATTTAGTTCTGCTCTGATCTTGATGATTTCCTTCCTTCTACTTGCTCTGGGCTTTGTTTGTTGTTGCTCCT
>PVIW01018574.1:0-11321 GCA_004026585.1 Noctilio leporinus | reverse complement strand
AATTTCCCCCTGAGAACTGCCTTTGCTGTATCCCATAGGTTTTGGGCTGTTGTGTGTTCATTGTCATTTGTTTCCAGGAACATTTTGATTTCATCTTTGATCTCATTGTTGACCCCTTCATTGCTTAAAAGCATGTTATTCAGTCTCCATGAGTTAGAGAATTTTTGGGTTTTTCCCTTGAATTTGGTTTCTAGTTTCAGGCCATTGTGATCTGAGAAGATACTTTGTATGATTTCAATCTTCCTGTATTTGTGGAGGCTTGTCTTGTGACATACCATGTGGTCTATCTTGGAGAATGATCCACGTGCATTTGAAAAGAATGTGTATTTTGCTTCTTTGGGGTAAAAGACTCTGTATACATCAGTTAGGTCCATTTCCTCTAGAGTGTTGTTCAATGCCACAACATTTCTGGGGATTTTCTGTTTGGAAGATCTGTCCATTATTGATAGTGGGGTATTAAAATCCCCTACTATTAGTGTGTTGCTGTCTATGTCTTTCTTAAAGTCTTCCAAGATTTTCCTTATATATTTCGGAGCTCCTATGTTGGGTGGGTATATGTTAATCAGAGTTATTTCCTCTTGATGGATTGTTCCCTTAAGTATTATGAAATTTCCATCTTTGTCCCTTTTTATGTTCTTCATTGTAAAATCTAATTTATCTGAAATCAGTATTGCCACTCCAGCTTTTTTTTTTCATGTCCATTTCCTTGATATATAGCTTTCCATCCCTTCACTCTCAATCTGTGTCGATCTTTTGTTCTGAGGTGGGTCTCTTGAAGACAGCATATATGTGGGTCATGCTGTCTTATTCATTCGGCTACTCTATGTCTTTCGATTGGTGCATTTAATCCATTTACATTTAAGGTGATTATTGATTGATACTTATTCATTGCCATTTTCTCCATTTGTGTCTGTATTCCTCTTTGGCTTTCTCTGTGTCTTCATTTTATTTATATACTTATTTTTATAGCAGACCCTTTAGCATATCCTGCAATGCTGGTTTGGTAGAGATGTATTCTTTTAGTCTTTTTTTTGTCTGGGAAGCTCCTTATATCTCCTTCTATCTTGAATGAGAGCCTTGCTGAGTAGAGTATTCTTGGTTGCAGGCCTTTGTTTACCATGACTTGAAATACTTTTTGCCATTCCCTTCTGGCTTGAATTGTTTCTGTTGAATAATCATTTGATAGCCTTATTGGAGCCCCTTTGTATGTTATTTGTCTTTTCTCTCTTGATGCTTTTAGGATTTAGGATTCTCTCTTTGTCTTTGAAATTAGCCATTTTAATAATAATGTGCCTTGAGCGAGGTTGCAGGGCAAAGGGAACCCTCATGCACTGTTGGTGGGAATGTAGGCTGGTGCAGCCACTGTGGAAAACAGTATGGGGTTTCCTTAAAAAACTCAAAATGGAACTGCCTTTTGATCCAGCAATTCCACTACTTGGGCTATACCCAAAGAATCCTGAAACACCAATTCATAAGAACCTATGCACACCTATGTTCATAGCGGTGTTATTTACAATAGCCAAGTGCTGGAAACAGCCTAAGTGCCCATCAGAGGATGATTGGATCAAAAAACTTTGGTACATTTACACAATGGAAATTGTGTACACATTTACACAGCCAAAAGAAAGAAGGAACTTGTACCCTTTGCAACCACATGGATGGAACTGGAGAGTATTATGCTTAGTGAAATAAGCCAGTCAGTAAAGGACAAATATTATATGATCTCACCCATTACGAGACAATAATGAGCAAAACTAACAACAAGCAAAACAGAACCAAGTATATGAATACAAGGAATGGGCCTTCAGTGGTCAGGGGGAAAGAGGTTGGGGAGAGGAGGGAGGGGTGAGGCTGAGACAAGAAAGGGGAGCAGCTTAGACAAGAACCTAGTATAAAGGAACCATGGAGATGGACAACAGGTGGGATTGACTTTGGGGGGAATGGGTGGATGGGGAGGGGAACAGAGGGGAGCAAAAAGGGGATGGATGTAATACAACAACAATAAAATTAAAATAATAATAATAATAATTTGTCTTGGTGTTGGTCTGTGTGGGTTGATCCTCATTGGGACCCTCTGTGCTTCCTGAACTGGATTAATGTTTTCACTCATCATGTTAGGGAAATTTTCTATCATGACTTTTTTGAACAGGTTTTCCATTCCTTGTTTCTCTTCTCCTTCTAGTATACCTATGATACGGATGTTGTTACGTTTCATGTTGTCCTGCAGCCCTCTTAAACCCTCTTCAGTCTTGTTCAGCCTTTTTTTATTCTCTTGTACTGTCTGGGAGTATTTGTCTACATTATCCTCCAACTTGCTGATCTGGTCCTCTGCTTCCACTAGCCTATTGTTGATTCCTTCTACTGTATTCTTCAATTCAGAAATTGTATTCTTGATTTCCTCCTGGCACTTATTGATAGTTTCCATGTCATTTTTCATGCTGTTGTAGTTCTCAGTAAGTTCCTTGTAACCTCCCTGGAGTTCTCTGTAATTTCCCTGGAGTTGTTTGTAGTTCTCCTGGAGTTGTTTACAGTTTTCTTTGATGTGGCTGAGCTCACTGAGCTTCTCTATCATCATTCTTTTGAATTCCTTATCTGATATTCCAGGTGCCTCTGTTTCATTTTGTGTTCTTTCTGGGAATTCGTCCTGTCCTTTTGGTGATGGACTGATTCCTTTTTTCTCCATTTTGGGTGTCTGTTCTTGCTATTTATTTATTTATTTATGTTCTTTCCTTGGGTTAACCTGCTTTGCTTCCTTGCATTAGTTGAGCACCCTTCTGTGATAGGAGATTTGTGGAGTTCAATGTTGCCGTGTCCCAGATTTTCTCCACTTGCTGTTCTTGGTGTTTCCTTTATTTGGGCTGTCTGGTTGTATTCTGGGCCTGTGGGCTTTTACTTGAAACAAAAACAAAAACAAACAAAATATAAAAAATAAAACAAAAAACAAAAAACCAAACCAAACAAACAAACAAAAAAAAAATGCAAAAGGAACAAAGAAATTAAAATGATAATAATAATAAGAAGAAAGGGTTTAGATGGCTGTTCACCCTTAATAGTCTCTGACTGGTCCAGATGGAGCCTGGACCTGAGGGCTTTTAGCACAGGGAAAAAAAAGAAAGAAAAAAGGGAGAAAGTCACAAGGGAAAGAGAACTCAATATTAATAAAGAAAAGGTTTAGGTGTCTGTTCACCCTTTATGGTCTCTGTTTGGTCCAGGTGGAGCCAGGACCAGTGGGTTTTATCAGGGCAAAAAGAAAGGAGAAAGAAAGAAAAAAAAAAAAGTTCAAGAAAGTCACAAGAGAAAGAGAAATCAATATTAATAAAGAAAGGTTTTAGGTGTCTGTTCCCCCTTTATGATTTCTAATTGGTCCAGGTGGATCCAGAACCTGTGGGCTTTACCAAAAAGAAAAGGAAAAGAAAAAAAAAAAAAAAAACGAGGAAGGAAGAAAAGAATAAAGAAAGGGTTTAGGTGGCTGGGAAGGGGAGGAATAATTAGATTGGGGACTGGGAATGCATTATAGCCACAGAGTGACTAGACTTTAATTTGAGAGTAGGGGGAGGGTCTTGGGTATTTAGGTGGATTGAGGTATGGGGGGGATTAAGAGCATGTGAGAAGTAACTTTCGCAAAGGATATGTTGGGGATTAATAGTTCATATTGTTCTCAGTATAACTCAGGTGCTTGAGATTTGCAGCAATCCCTTTCCTGAGGCTGCCTCTTTTTCTTGGTCAGGACTTTACAGTCTATAGTCTATATTCTAGCCGGTCTTGACATGTGGCAGGGCCTCTGACTGACACATTCAGGGCTGATTCTGAGTGTCCACCCCCAGGTGGGCTGGGCCTTCTGCAGCCCAGCTGGGTTTTAGGGCTGCTGGTATTCTGGAGCCCACAGGATGCCCCCTCCCACTCCTGGTGGAGGTTCCTGCCCAGGAAGAGCACCCAGTTCCCCTGCAGGGCAGCCCCCAACTTTGCTGGTCCCTGTGACGACTGGCCCCGCCCCACAGTTCCGGGAGGAGGCTGCCCCTGTCTGTCAACACTGTCCAGGGTCCGCCTACACTGTCCCACCCTTCCGGGGCGGGCACCACTCCTCCAAGCCAACCAGCTCTCACTGGAGTCCTTTATGAATCCTCTGTGATAAGCCCCTCCCAGGCATGGGCGGTGCAGCCTTTGTCTCCAGCAATGGTGGGTCAGTTGCCCCTGCTACTAGTTCCTGGCTCACCTGCTCGCCATTTGGAGTTTCCTCAGAGCCTGGGGGCCTGTGTGGTTGCACAGGGCTGGGCCTCCCCCCTCGCAGGGGCTTCTAGCTGCTGTTTCCCTGGTGGCCCAGCAGCACCGTTTTTGGCTTTCTCGCAGCCCCGGCTGGTGCACTTCCCTGTCCCCCTGCTACGGCTTCCCGCAGGACTCTTCTCCTCAGCCTCTAGCCCAGAGAGAAGCCTCCTCTCCCTGTTGTCAGAGTGAGTCTCTCACACAGTCCCTCCCCTGCAAGAGTTCAATTCCACGTTCCCTATAGTGTTTGCCCTTGCTGCCCTCACTTCACTGTTGAGTTCCAGTTGCCAGGGAGCCTGGAGCTGGCCTCAGTCAAGCACACCCCTCTAGGCAGAGCTGCCACTGCCCAGAGCCGACCTCGGCCCACCGCCCGGTCGGTTGGGAATGCCTCACCTACTGTCCTGCTGGCCTCCTCTGCCTCTGGGCTGTGCTCCCCTGTGTCCAGATGCTGCCCGTTCCAATTCCTAGGGTCCTAAAGACATCTCACGCTCCCTATCTTGTCCTCTAGCTGCTTTGGTACTCGAGAACACCATCAGCACTGCTATCCACTCTGTCGCCATCTTCTCCCCTCAACATTCACTTCTTATCCTTCAAGTTGGCACCTAATGTCATCAGTTTTTATATTATACTTTATTTCAAATATCATATTTTGTTCCTCTCTTATTTTATTCCATTTTGCTTTTTTATTTTTGTTTTTAATTCAATTTTCTCTTGATATGACTTGTCTCTATTCCACACTCTTACTATTTCTCCCCTCTCTAGCCTCTCAAAACTAATTTTGCTTACCATTAGTCATCTCACATTCTTTTCCCTTTCTTAAAATACACTTATTCTCTCTCCACCTTTATAAATTATGGGTATGGTGGTTATTGTTGCATTTCCTCAATTTTATTTCTGGATAGTTACTATTGTGGTATTTCAGATCTCAAATTTTACTATTTTCCTACTCCATTTGCCTTCCCTAGGACCTTTTGTTTTTTCATTTTTAATTTAATTTTTCCCTGTTTTAGCCTGTTTTTCATTCCTCACTCTTAGTTTTCCTTCTCCCTCTATCTTTTCAAAATATCTTCTCTTTCCTCTAGATATCACTTAAATTTTCTTTTTTCTCTCTTATTCCTACCCCAGTTATATTATTCTTCACCCATTTGTTGTTGATATTGCTGTGGTGGATCTTTTTTTCAAATTTGGTCTTCATTTTTATTTAATTTTATTTTACTTTTTTCTCTCACTAGGATGATATGATATTTACAACTTAATAAACATAGTATACCACATAAAATGAATGACAAAAAACACATGATAAAGTACAGCACCCTTCATGATTTAAAAAAAAATTCAGCATACCTCAACACAATAAAGGTCATATATGAAAAACTTTCAGCCATTATTCTCAAAGGGCAAAAACTAAAAGCTTCCCCCCTAAGAGCAGGAACAAGACAAGGGTGTCCATTTTTATTTAAAACAGTATTAAAAGTTCTAGCCACAGTAATCAGATAAGAAAAGGAAATAAAAGGCATCCAAATTGGAAAAGAGAAAGTAAAACTGTGTTTATTTACATATGACATGATAGTGTGTATAGAAAACCCTATTGGCTCCACCAAAAACTTAATAAGTGAATAGAAAAAGAAGAATGCAAAGTCAATATTTAGAACTCGAAGGCATTTTTTTGTACACAAACAATGATATATCAGAAAGAGAGACTAGGTGAGGAAATCTCATTTCCTATTCAACAAGAAAAATAAAGTACCTAGGAATAAACTTAACCAAGAAGGTAAAAGAGATGTAGTCAGAAAACTAAAGGACACTGAAGAAACAAATTAAGGAAGACATAAATAAGTGAAAGCATATAACATGTTCATGGATTAGAAGAGTTGACATCAATAAAAAGTCCATACTAAAAGTAATCTATAGACTTAATACAATCCCTATTAAAATAAGAAAGGCCCATTTCACAGACTTAGGACAAACACTTTAAAAACTTATAGGGAACCAGAAACAACCCTGAATAGCCTCAGCAATCTTAAGAAAGAAGAGCAAAGCAGGAGAGATCACACCACCTGATATCAAACTATATTACAAGGCCACTGTAATCAAACCAGTCTGGTACTGGCATAAGAACAGACACATAGATCAGTGGAACAGACTAGAGAGCCCAGAAATAAACCCAGACAAAGTGGACAGAAGCATAAAAGGGAGTGTAAAAAAAAAAAAAAAAAAAAAAAAAAAAAAAAAAAAAAAAAAAAAAAAAAAAAAAAAAAAAAAAAAAAAAAAAAAAAAAAAAAAAAAAAAAAAAAAAAAAAAAAAAAAAGCCTCTTCAACAAATGGTGTTGGGAAAACTGGACAGAGACATGCAAAAAAAATGAAACTAGACCACTAATTTACAGCATACACCAAAATAAATTCAAGATAGGAAAAATTTAAATATAAATGGTAACACCATAAATTCCTAGAGGAAAACATGGGCATTAAAATTTCAGGTATCACTCTACACTAAAACCCTGCAGCATGGCTACAGAAAACATCGTCAAGATGAAAAGGGAACAAATTGTTTGGGAAAACATATTTTCCAATGCTATCTCAGAAAAGAGTTTGATCTCCAAAATATATAAAGAACTCATCTGACTCAACACCAGGAAGACAAACAATCCAATTAAAATATGAACAAAGGACCTGAACAGACATTTATCCATGGAGGACATACAGAGGGCCCACAGACATATGTATGGAAGGATGTTCATTATTACTAGCCAGAATGAGATACCACCTCATACCAGGCAGAATGACGATAATTAACAAATCAACAAACAACAAATGCTGACAAGGATGTGGAGAAAAGGGAACCTTAATGCACTGTTGGTGGGAATGTAGACTGGTATAGCCACTATGGAAATCAATATGGAATTTCTTCAAAAAACTAAAAATGGAATTGCCTTTTGATCCAGTGATTACATTGCTAAAATTATACCCAAAGAATCCTAAGACATCAATTCAAAATAACCTATGCACCCCTATGTTCATAGCAGCATTGTTTACGATAGCCAAGTCCTAGAAATAGCTCAAGTGCCCATCAGTGGATGAGTGGCTCAAAAAACTGAGGTACATTTGTACAATAGAGTACTATGCATCAGAAAGAAAAAAGGGGGTAAAAAATTGGAACAACTCTAATAGAACAATAATAAAAAATAGTTTAAAAAACTAAAATACATCTAGCTTAAAAAGTTGAAATGTGTTAACTCATTGCCTCCCAATTTATCTACCCTAAGAGCATCTACATTTTAGCAAGCACATTGAGAATGAGAAAGCACTGTTACATTGCTCCAAGGGGACCTTCTTGCACATCTACCTCCTATAACTTCCCAGGTTCCTCAAGGAGGAATGGAGATTAGGTTGCTCCCAGAATCCTCATCATATTTGCATTTTATCATATGACTTTATGATATTAATATATTTTTATCCTGACCTGTCACTTTATCAATCTTATTTTTTAGCTATATACTTTTCATAGTCAATCTTCTCAAAATAAATTTTCCACTTTATCTTGAAGAGTGTACATTAACTCTCTAGATGAAAAAAAAAAAAATGTCTATGTCTCCAACTAGATAAATGATAGTCAGGCTGAATTTGAACTAGAAAATGAGCTGGTTCTTCCTTTCTCCTCATCACAGCCTACCTGCCCCACAACTCCCTGCATACTCATGCCAGGGCAACACACATAAACACTTCCTACAATCATTCACTCATTTATTGAGTTATATAAATGACTACCGCCCTGGCTGGTGTAGTTCAGTGGACTGAGCATTGACCTGAAAACCAAAGGGTCACTGGTTCAATTCCCAGTCAGGGCACATGCCTGGGTTGTGGGCCAGATTCCTAACTGGGGGCATGTAAAAGGCGGTTACATATTGATTTCTCTCTCCCTCTCATCCTCTCTTTCCTTCTCTCAAAAAATAATTTTAAAAAATATTTTTTTTTAAAAAGCAACTACCAAATACCAGGTATTTGATAAGAGTAATAAATTAAAAGATACACTACACACAGATTTTCCAGGGAGCTCAGGCTCTAATTGGAAAGAAAAGGCACATATACAAACATTGATAATTTAAGACAGAATATGGAACCTGTTGGAAGTCATATTACAGTAGACTATGCTTTGATAATATAACCACAAGTCCTCAATGGCTGTTAGTGCTTACTGGCAGAAAAGTCCTTCATGAGTAAAATGCATTTCTGCTTTCTGCTGACATTCCTGGAGGCAGCAGAAGGAGAAGCCCTTTCTGGAACATGTTGGCCTCATGGCAGCAACACATGTAGTCCCATAAAGCTTCTACACAGAAGTAGTGTGCTATTCCTTTTCTCACTTTCTGAACCTGAGGAAGTCATTGTCCCTGTCTGATGTCACTGAATACCAGAAAGGGGCTTCAGGGATGGGCATGGTTGTGAAGGCAGCAAATATGTAGGAAATATAACATGATCTATAATTCACATCATGATAGAGGAATAGATGAAGTGCTTTGGCAACTTAAAAACCTGAAGAATACCTCTAACTAAAGGTAAGAAGAAAAATTTCTTCAAGAAGGTAATGCCAAGCAGAGTTTTGAAATATTGGCAATGGGGATGAGAAGGGTGAAGGGAGTAGGATTTGGAAAGTCCAGATACATTTAGGTAAAGTCTTTGGAAATACTATGCAGGAATAGCAGAGGATGAAAGAATGGGGTAGAGAAGTAACAGCAATAAGATTGAGATATGATTGTGGAGGGGGGCTTAAATTCTAGCTGGGGATGTTAGGATTTCATTGCAGAAGTGATTAATGGAGAATCAATGCAGACAGTGATATTTTGTAAGCAGGGCATGAAATGGTTAGAGCTGTGCTACAGGTAGATCAATGTGATCTGAACACAATGATTCTAGAGCAGAACATGAATTTAAAACCTTCAGTTTTGTTCTCTTCCCTCCCCTTTTTATTTTTCACACTTCTTTCTTTCTAATCCCCACTCATTAATCCCTGAGGATTAATCTGACCCTCTCAAGATAAATTAAATTCCTATATCTAAGCCAAAATAAGGGTTACTAAAGGAGTTGTAGTCTAACTGGTACAAAACTGTAGGATGGCCTACATAATCAGTGTCAAATTAATTTATCTTTTCATTTATAACCATTGTCTTTTACATTTACATTTCACCTTAAAATTGTATGTGTCTCTTATAGAAGTACAAGTAGTCGTACATAGAAGTCTTGCATTCTTCATTTCTCTATCTTTCATTCCAGCTCAAGGATGAAACAGATATGTTTATTGAAAGGACAGTTTGAATAAAATTATAGAAAACCAATTTGAAAAGCATTGCAATAGTTGAGAATGAAAATTGTAATGAAAGAGTCAAATGAAATATACTAATTAGTATATATATACATATATATATATATATATATATATATATACATACATATATATATGCCATTTTTATTTCCAATAAATTCTAAAGAGGTTTATTGATATTTTAATACTGCTTTTTGTATTCCAATATAACAATGTGTAAAATGAAGGCACACCCTTACCTATATCTGTATATATTGCTTGGTCCAACATATACTAAAAAATCATGTGGAAGTAAAGTGCTTCATGGATAGAAACCCATTTCACATACCATGTTCTATATGCAACAATTATAAAACAGGGTCAATATAGACGTTTACGTCCCAAAACCCACTTTACCACCCACGAAGTCAATCATAAATATTATTGCCTGAAATTCCCTGTTTTCAGAGGTTGCTCACTAACTACATTTCTCCAAGGCCTTCTAGATTTTGAAGTTCTCTGCTTCATTTGGATGGAAATTCTATCTGATCTCAAAGAAAGTGGTCAAGTTTTTTTTTTTTTTTTTTACTTTGTTTTTTTTTTGTTTGTTTGTTTGCTTTTTAAAATTTTATTGTTGTTGTATTACATCCATCCCCTTTTTGCTCCCCTCTGTCCCCCTCCCCACCCACCCATTCCCCCCAAAGTCAATCCCATCTGTTGTCCATGTCCATGGTTCCTTTATACTAGGTTCTTGTCTAAGCTGCTCCCCTTTCTTGCCTCTGCCTCCCCTTCCCCACTCCCCCCAACCCCTTTTCCCCTGACCACTGAAGGCCTATTCCTTATATTCATATACTTGGTTCTGTTTTGCTTGTTGTTAGTTTTGCTCATTATTGTCCTGTAATGGGTGAGATCATATGATATTTATCCTTCACTGACTGGCTTATTTCACTAAGCATAATACTCTCCAGTTCCATCCATGTTGTTGCAAAGGGTACAAGTTCCTTCTTTCTTTCTGCTATATAGAATTGCATTGTGTAAATGTACCAAAGTTTGTTGATCCAATCATCCACTGATGGGCACTTAGGCTGTTTCCAGCACTTGGCTATTGTAAATAGTGCCGCTATAAACATAGGTGTGCATAGGTTCTTATGAATTGGTGTTTCAGGATTCTTTGGGTATAGTCCAAGTAATGGAATTGCTGGATCAAAAGGCAGTTCCATTTTTAGTTTTTTAAGGAAACCCCATACTGTTTTCCACAGTGGCTGCACCAGCCTACATTCCCACCAACAGTGTATGATGGTTCCCTTTGCCCCGCATCCTCCCCAATTCTTGTTGTCTGTTGACTTGTTGATGATTGCCATTCTGACAGGTGTAAGGTGGTATCTTATTGTGGTTTTAATTTACATCTCTCTGATGACTAGTGATGTTGAGCATTCTTTCATATGCCTCTGGGCCCTTTATATATCTTCCTCAGCGAGTAGTCTGTTCAGGTCCTTTGCCCATTTTTTTAATTGGGCTGTCTGTCTCCCTGGGGTTGAGTCGCATTAGTTCTTTATATATTTTGAAGAACAGACCCTTGTCTGAGGTATCATTGGCAATTATGTTTTCCCATACAGTTGGTTCCCTTTGAATTTTGCTGATATTTTCTTTAGCTGAACAGAAACATTTCAATTTGATATAGTCCCATTTGTTGATTCGTTCTTTGATTTCCTTTGCCCTTGGTGAAGTATCAGTAAACATATTTTTGCGTAGGATATCCAAAAGTTTA
>PVIW01018573.1:0-11327 GCA_004026585.1 Noctilio leporinus | reverse complement strand
GAATCTCTCTCTCTCTCTCTCTCTCTCTCTCTCTCTCTCTCTCTCTCTCTCTCTCTCTCTCTCTCTCTCTCTCTCTCTCTCTTTTCTCTCCCTTTTCATTTGCTAATACTGCCATATTGTCTTAGGTAAGGATTTCTTTAAAATTTTCTTCATTTGACTTTATAGGGCTTCATAAATCTGTAACTTGATATTGTACATCAGTTTTAGAAGCTTCTAGGCCATTATCTTTTAGAATTTGTTTCTTTTCCATTCTCTCTCTCTCTCTTGTCTTTCTGCAATTCTACAGTATTTGTAAGTATTAGATTTCCTGGTGTATTCTTTGTTTTTTACCTTTTGTTTTCCATCATTTTGTTCCTCAATAATTCACCTGGATAGTTACACTGACTTAGCTCACTTTATTGATTATTTTTATCAGTTACAACCAATCTGCTATTAAACCTATCCATTGAGTTTTCAACTCCAGTTATTGTGTTTTTTCAGCTCTGAAATTTTTTTTTAATCAAATCTGCCATTCCTTTTTTACACTCCTCAGTTCTTTGACAGCATTTTCAATTTTACCTCCTATTTATCTGAATACAGTAAGCATGTTTATCTTAATATATGTTTGTATGTGAATATCTGGAACCTCTGTGAGTATAGTTCTATTGTGTATTTTTTTCTGCTGGGTTTTGTTCACGTTGTCTTACTAAACATTTCTAGGTATTTTTTATTATGTGCTGCAGATTTTAGCTTTTAAAAAGGATAAATAACTAAGGAATAGAATAATGTTTTCCTTTTCCAAAGAGGATTTCCGTTTGTCTCAGAGTTTCATACATAAGATGACTTGAACCTGGGCAGCAATTCCTGTTAAAATATGTTTAATTTTTGTTCACTTAGTTTACCCTTACATGTAGATTTTTCAGCCTTTCCACATATAATCCAAATAAGAGGGATTCATAGGTCGGCAATCTGTTCTATAATTTCTGTCCTACCAGTCTCCAAGGCTTGAAAAACCTCAGTCAACTTCTCAGACGATTGACAAGCTTCTCAAGAATTAGTAGGCATATCTAGGGGTTAAAAAGTCTCAAATGAACTTGACTTTTTCCAGATCTTCTCCCAAGAATTCTTTACTGTCCTTTCAGCTCACTCATTTTTTTAAATACGCTTTTTATTTTTTAGCTTTTCTTGTTTGCAGTGGGAAATTTTATTCAAAGAGGCAACTGCAAGTATGGGGCTGTTTAAATGAGTTTTAAAGTTCTGTATGTTGACTACTAATGCTAGACTATATTTTTAAAAAGAGACAATGACAATTCAGTTTAACACTTATGATTACTATCCCCCAAAATTAATTGTAAAGGTAGGGGATTATCACAGTCAGGAAAATGTATGAAAGTTATGAGTTTGAAATCTCATGTCAGGAATGTATAATGAGAAATGATGGTTTCTTCTCTGAAGAAACAATGCTCTGAACAAAAAGGGATACACACCTAAGGTTCTTTCTTTGGAAGACTAATTGGCAGCTTACAGCTGATAAAATCAGCAAGAGAGGAAAAAGCTTTTTGTTGTTTTCACTAGAAAGTAACATTAAAAACAAGTAATTAAGCAATACTGACATAACAGAAGAAAAATCACAAAACATAATTTTATAGACACTTCCTATAACTTTTACATAACCTCTTCCCTGAGCTTGCTTTATAAATATTAGAGAATCTTTGATACAGGAACAGGGTGGTAACATACACAAACAAATTCATATTTTGTAATATAACATAAAACAAAAATGAGGTATTCAACTATTGCAAAACAGAAGAGTATGTTAATTACAATTGGTATTATAAACATCAAAATATATACTCTTAAAAATATATCAGAATAGAAAATGAATCAATAATTTTTAAGATCTCATAAATGCCACTAACAGTTATAATAATAATTTGTGTTACTAATATTGTAACTAATATTTATGTTCCTTCTTAATAACAAATAAAAAGAAACTACATGGTAATGAACTCAGTAAGAAATGTGAAAGCCCTATATTTCTGGGGATATTACTTTCACATCTGTCCCTGGATTAGGGACAGAAGCATTTTCATATAGGGTAGGTAGGCCAAAAAAAAAGTGGAGGGAATACCTAAACTGTTCTGCATGATAAATAAGGAGGCATTTGAGAATAGGGGCTGGATGATTAGCAAGGCAGGATTGTCTAGTGTGTTTAACAACCTGGGTATTGAAGCTTCATTTTTATGTCCCTTCAGTCTTTTAGACAAGCTTTGTGAATCTACAAATGCCTTTGAGTGTAGATTGTGTATGAGTGAACATGTGAATTTAAGTGTGTGTGTTTTGTGTGTGTGAATCATGAAATGGAACCAAACTGCATACCCAGTCAAATGGGTACAAAATATGGGCAATCAAAATAAGATAACAAATAACTCATAGACGGAACTTTTTCAGTAGCTTAGGCATGAGTTCAGAGCCAATTATAACCATATAAACAATTATGTCACAAAATATTTTAAGGAGGACATTGAACTTCCATAAGTTGTAAAATTGGAATCTGAATGATGGCTTATTTAGATTTTGGAAGAAAAGGGAGATTCAAGGTAAAGTCAGGATAATAATTGCATAGGGATATATAATCCTCCAAACTAATAAGAGGTATAAAAGAGGCTTGCATAAATAGGCAAGCCAAACTCCTAAACAAAAAAAATGACTAGTAATTTCAAGTTAATTTCAAGACTGAATGTGTTCCAAATGAAAATCTCAACTATTTTTAAATATTGAGACAAAATGATTCCATACTTTATCTGGATTTGCTAAAAAAAAGAAAGAAAGAAAAAAGGATGAAAGTAATGACTTTACTAAATGCTAAAGCATTATGAAGTAAATCAGTGTGGCACCGGTATGAAAATAGATGGGCAAATCTATAAAGCTATCACTTCATATATAATTTGTAATATAACATAATATAAAATTATTATAATAAATACAATTCCAGAAAATAAGAGCTAGTTCAGATAGGAAATTAACACAAAATCACAAATCAATAAGAAAAGGAAGAGGCACCAAGTACTAGGACCATTTTCTAGCTATTTGAGAAATAATCTGTTCGGCTCTCATTCCATGCTAAGCAAATAAATTCCAGATATCAAACTAAATCCAACAAAAATTATTTTTTTAAAAAACAGAAGGAAGCACTGGCTAGTGTGGCTCAGTGGATTGGTGCTGGCTTGAGAACCCAAAGGTTACTGGTTTGGTTCCCCAACCAAGGCACATAAATAGGTTGCAAGCCAGGTCTCCAGCCAGGTCCTTAGCTGGACGCAGGTGAAAGGCAACCATACATTGATACTTCTCTCCCTTTCTTCCTCCCTTCCTGTCCTTCTCTCTGAAAATAATAAATACAAGCATTAAAAATAAATAAATAAATATAAGTAAAAATAAAAAACAGAAGGAAATGTAGTTGAATTTTTGGCTGTTTCCTAAGTATGAAGGGATATTCTAGTCCTAGAAATCTCCCAAATCTTAAAACCCTGGCATATTTGACAGCATATAAATATTAAATGTCTATATTTTAAATAAAACTATAACACAACCAAAAAAACTATACATAAATATATGCACTAAGTATAATGAAGTGATAATGAAGTATAATATATAAGACAACATTAGCCTTAACCTGTCTACTCATCCATCTCCTAGTAGAGAAAGAATAAAGAGTATAAACATATAGGTCACAAGAAAAAATGTTAATAAATGTCTGAATAACATTTAAATGCATTATTAAGATGGCAAATGTAAAACTTTTAATCAAATACCATTTTTTTACCTACTGAAAAGCAATGATAGGATATTTTAAAATTGAGAGTATTTTAAGTCCTGGCTGGTGGCACAGTGGATAAGGCACTGGCCTGTGAACCCAAAGCCTGATGGTTTGGTTCCCAGCCAGGGCACATAACAAGGTTGCAAGCCAGGTCTCTAGCCAGGTCTCCAGCGAGGTCTGTAGCTGGAGGCAGGTGAAAGACAACCTCTCTAACAATCTCTCCTTTCCCCTCTCTCTAAAAATAATTAATAAAAATATTTTTTAAAAATTGAGAATATTTTAAAAGGATGACCTACTGTACAATAGGCAACAAATACACAGTTTTGGGAATGTAAGCAAGTTTGGCCTTTGAGAAAAGAATTTTGCATTGATTTGTATGGGGGAGTTTTAAATTATAACAATTTTTAACCCAGTAATTTCACATTAATGGAATTTATATTAAAGTAAAAAGTACAACACAAAGATTAATGCCACAGATATTAGCCACCATTACATTGGTAGTAGCAAAACACCAGAAAAACAGATCTGACTCTCAACAATACAGATATACCAATATTTTGGAATATTATGCAGCTTTCCAAAAGGACTTCAAAAATAAAGTTTAGTGGCATTAAAAATTCTAAAACAGGAGATCAAAGATGGCAACAGAGTAGAGAGCAGTGCTGATGGTGTTCTCGAGTACCAGAGCAGCTAGAGGACAGTATAGGGAGCGTGAGATGTCTTCAGGTCCCTAAGAATTGGAGGGGTCAGCATCTGGACTCAGGGGAGCACAGCCCAGAGGCAGCAGAGACCTGCAGGAGAGCAGGTGAGGAGGTTCCGGACTGACCAGGGGGCGAGCTGAGGTCGTCTCTGGGCAGTGGTGGCTCTACCCTGAGGGGCCTGCTTAACTGAAGCCAGCTCCAGGCTCCCTGGTGACTAGAAATCTGAACAGTGAAGTGTGGGCAGCAAGGGCAAATGCTGGAGGGAACAAGGAATTGAACTCCTGCAGGGGAGGGACTGTGTGAGAGACTCGCTCCGGCAATAGGGAGAGGAAGCTCCTCACTGGGCTAGAGGCGAAGAGACCTGTGGGGAGCAGGAGCTGGGGAGCAGGGAAGTGCACTGGCCTGGGTGGCGAGAGGGCTGAAAACGATGCTGCTGGGCCACCAGGGAAACAGCAGCTTGAAGCCCCTGTGATGGGGGAGGCCCAGCCCTGCACACCCACAAAGGCCCTCAGGCTCCTGCAGAAACTTCAAACTGCAAGCCGGGAACTTATAGCTGGGGCAACTGACCCGCCCACTGCAGGCACAAAGGCTGCAGATGCGCTGGGAGGGGCGCATCACAGAGGCAGCTTAAAGGACTCCTCGGAGAGCTGGTCTGCTTGGAGGATTGGCTCTCATCCAGGGGAGCTGGGCAGTGTTGGCAGACCCCGGGCACTGTTGGCAGATGGGGACTCCTCTGGGAGCTACGAGGGCAAGGCCAATCATCACAGGAACCAGCGAGGTTGCAAGCTGCACTGCAGGGGTGCCAGGTGCCCATCACAGGAAGGAACCTCCACCAGGAGTTGAAGGGGACATCCTGCAGGCCCCAGAATACCAGCAGCCCTAAAAGCCAGCTCGGCTACTGAAGGCCCAGCCTACCTGGGGGCTGACACTCAGAATCAGCCCTGACTATGACAATCATAGGCCCTGCCACTCCAAGACCAGCTAAACTGTAGACTACAAAGACCTGACCAAGAAAAAGAGGCAGCCTCAGGAAATAGATCGCTGCTAATCTCAAGCACCTGAGTTACACTGAGAACTACATGAACTATTAATCCCCAACATATCCTTTTCAAAAGTTACTTCTCATATATTTTTAATCCCACCCTATCTCAATCCACCTAAATACCCAAGACCCTCCCCCTACTCTTGATTTAAAGTCTACTCACTCTCTGGCTACAACACATTCCCAGTCCCCAATCTAAGTATTCCTCCCTTCCCCAGCCACCTAAACCCTTTCTTTATTCTTTTCTTTCTTGCTTTTTCTTTTTTTTTTTTTCCCCTTCCTTTTATTTATTTATTTTTTCTTTTCTTCCTGTTAAAGCTCACTGGTCCTGGCTCCACCTGGACCAATCAGAGATCATAAAGGATGAACAGACACCTAAACCCTTTCTTTATTAATATTATTTTTATCTTTTTCTTGTTATTTTTTCCTTTTTTTCTTTTTTAATTTTTTAATTTTTTTTTTTTTCCTCTCTGATATAAGCCCACAGGTCCCTGCTCCACCTGAAACAAGCAGGGATCCTTAAGGATGAACAGCCACCTAAACCCTTTTTGCTTATCATATATAAATGTATATTGCTGCTAAAAGCCCTCAGGTTCTGGCTCCATCTGGACCAATCGGGGATTATTAAGGGTGAACAGCCATGTAAACCCTTTCTTCTTATTATTATTATCTTTTTTTTTTTCCTTTTCTTTTTTCCTAGTAAAAGCCCACAGGTCCAGAATACAACCAGAGAGCCCAAATAAAGGACACACCAAGAACAACAAGTGGAGAAAACCTGGGAGACTGCAACATTGAACTCCACAAATCTCCTAACACAGAAGGGTGCTCAAGTAAGGCAAGGAAGCAAAGCAGATTACTCCAAGGAAAAAACAAACAAACAAACAAAAGCAAGCAACAAAAAACACCCAAAATGGGGGAAAAAAGAATCTGTCCATCACCAAAAGGAAAGGAAGAATCCCTAGAAAGAACACAAAAGGAAACAAAGGTACCTGGAATATAAGATAAGGAAATCAAAAGAATGATAATAGAGAAGCTCAATGAGCTCAGCCACATCAAAGAAAAATATAAACAACTCCAGGAGAACTACAAAGAACTACAGGGAAGTTACAAGGAACTTACTGAGACCTACAACAGCATCAAAAAGGACATAGAAACTATCAATAAGTGCCAGAGGAAATGAAGAATACAATTTCTGAATTGAAGAATACAGTAGAAGCAATCAACAGTAGGCTAGAGGAAGCAGAGGACCCGATCAGCGAGTTGGAAGATAATTTAGACAACTACTCCAAGACAGTACAAGAGAATAAAAAAAGGCTGAACAAGATTGAAGAGGGTTTAAGAGAGCTGCAGGACCTCATGAAACATAAAAACATCTGTATCATAGGGATACCAGAAGGAGAAGAGAAACAAGGAATAGAAAACCTGTTCAAAAAAGTC
The DNA here is from genome assembly GCA_004026585.1 of Noctilio leporinus. Classification (NCBI taxonomy): domain Eukaryota; kingdom Metazoa; phylum Chordata; class Mammalia; order Chiroptera; family Noctilionidae; genus Noctilio; species Noctilio leporinus. Next base: position 4,351 of record PVIW01018573.1, on the reverse strand, counting down.
ATGATAGAAAATTTCCCTAACATGATGAGCAAAAACATTAATCAAGTTCAGGAAGCACAGAGGGTCCCAATGATCAACCCAAACAGACCAACACTAAGGCACATTATTATTAAAATGGCCAATTTCAAAGACAAAGAGAGAATCCTAAAAGCATCAAGAGAGAAACAACAAATAACATATAAAGGGGCTCCAATAAGGCTATCAAATAATTATTCAACAGAAACAATTCAAGCCAGAAGGGAATGGCAAAAAGTATTTCAAGTAATGGTAAACAAAGGCCTGCAAAAATACTCAACCCAGCAAGGCTCTCATTCAAGATAGAAGGAGAAATAAGGAGTTTCCAAGACAAAAAAAAAAAAAGACTAAAAGAATACATCTCTACCAAACCAGCATTGCAAGAAATGCTAAAGGGTCTGCTTTAAAAATAAATGAAGAAAGAAAATGAAGAAACAGAGAAAGCCAAAGAGGAATACAGATACAAAGGGAGAAAATGGCAATGAATAAGTATCAATCAATAATAACCTTAAATGTAAATAGATTAAATGCACCAATCAAAAGACATAAAGTAGCTGAATGGATAAGACAACATGACCCACATATATGCTCTCTTCAAGAGACCCACCTCAGAACAAAAGATCGACACAGATTGAGAGTGAAGGGATGGAAAAATATATATCAAGCAAATGGACTCACACACACAAAAAAAGCTGGAAGAGCAATACTGATTTCAGACAAAATAGATTTAACAATGAAGGCCATAAAAAGGGACAAAGATGGACATTTCCTAATACTTCAGGGAACAATCCATCAAGAAGAAATAACTCTGGTAAACATACACGCATCCAACATAGGAGCTCCGAAATATATAAGGAAAATCTTGGAGGATGTTAAGAAAGATATAGACAGCAATACACTAATGGTAGGGGATTTTAATAAGCCACTATCACCAATGAACAGATCTCCCAAACAAAAAATCCCCAAAGATGTTGTGGCATTGAACAACACTCTAGAGGAAATGGACCTAATTGATGTATACAGAGTCTTTTACCCCAAAGAAGGAAAATACACATTCTTTCCAAATGCACATGGAACATTTTCTAAGATAGACCACATGGTAGGTCACAAGACAAGCCTCCACAAATACAGGAAAATTGAAATCATACAAAGCATCTTCTCAGATCACAATGGCTTGAAACTAGAAACCAATCTCAAGGGAAAAATCCAAAAATTCTCTAACTCATGGAGACTGAATAACATGCTTTTAAGCAATGAGTGGGTTAACAATGAGATCAAAGATGAAATCAAAAAGTTCCGGGTAACAAATGACAATGAACACACAATAGCCCAAAACCTATGGGATACAGCAAAAGCAGTGCTCAGAGGGAAATTTATAGTAATACAGGCCTTCCTAAAAAGGTCACAAGAAGGTTATAAAAACAAACTAACCATAAAGCTGCAAGAACTAGAGGAGCAACAACAAACAAAGCCCAGAGCAAGTAGAAGGAAGGAAATCATCAAGATCAGAGCAGAACTAAATAACTCAGAGATTCAAACTACAATTCAAGAATCAACAGGACCAGGAGATGGTTCTTTGAAAAAATAAACAAAATTGACCAGCCTTTATCCAGACTCATCAAGAAAAAGACAGAGGACCCAAATAAACAGAATCAGAACTGATAGAGGAGAAATCACAACTGATACCTCAGAAATACAGAAGATTGTAAGAAATTACTATAAACAACTATATGACAAAAAAAATATGACAACCTGGATGAAATGGACACATTTCTGGAAAGGTATAATCTACCAAAACTGAACCCAGAAGAAGCAGATAGCCTGAGTAGGCCAATAACAACTAGTGAAATTAAAGAAGTAATCCAAAATCTCCCAAAGCACAAAAGCCCTGGACAAGATGGCTACACAGGTGATTTTACCAAACATTTAAAGAAGAACTAACTCCTATCCTCCTCAAACTATACCAAAAAATTCAGAAAGAGGGAAGACTCCCAAGCTCGTTCTATGAGGCCAATATTATTCTAATCCCAAAACCAGGGCAAGACACAACTAAGAAAGAAAGCTATAGGCCAATATCTCTGATGAACACAGATGATAAAATTCTCAACAAAATATTGGCCAATTGGATTCAGCAGTATATTACAAAGATCATACACCATGATCAAGTGGGCTTCATCCCAGGGATGCAAGGATGGTACAACATTCGTAAATCAATAAATGTAATACACCACATCAACTAATTGAATGATAAAAACCATATGATCATATCAATATATGCTGAAAAAGCATTTGATAAAGTGCAACAACCATTTATGATAAAAACCCTCAGCAAAATGGGAATAGAGGGAGCATACCTCAACTTCATAAAGGCCATCTATGAGAAACCTGAAGCCAACATCATACTTAATGGACAAAAACTGAAAGCTTTCACCCTAAGATCAGGAACGAGACAAGGCTGTCCACTTTCTCCACTTCTATTCAACATTGTCTTGGAAGTTCTAGCTATAGCCATCAGAGAAGAAAAAGGAATCAAAAGTATCCAAATTGGAAAGGAGGAAGTCAAACTGTCATTATTTGCAGATGATATGACAGTGTACGTACAAAACCCGATGGGCTCCACCAAAAACTTACTCAACCTAATAAGCAAATTTAGCAAAATAGCTGGGTATAAAGTCAATATCCAGAAATCAAAAGCATTTTTGTATACCAATAATGAAACATCAAAAATAGAAGTGAAAAAAACAAATCCCATTTACCATAGCAACAGGAAAAATAAAGTACCTAGGAATCAACTTAACTAAGAAGGTAAAAGACCTATACTCAGAAAACTACATAACAATGAAGAAAGAAATCAAGGAAGACACAAATAAATGGAAGCATATACCATGTTCATGGATGGGAAGCATTAACATCATTAAAATGTCCATACTACCCAAAGCAATCTACATATTCAATGCAATCCCAATTAAAATATTAATGACAGACTTCACAGAAATAGAAAAAATACTTCAAAAATTTATATGGAGCCAAAAACACCCATGAATAGCCACCACAATCTTGAGAAAGAAGAACAAGGTAGGAGTAATCACAATACCGGACTTGAAACAATACTACAAGGCTACTGTCATCAAAACAGCATGGTACTGGCATAAAGATAGACACATAGATCAATGGAACAGAATAGAGAGCCCAGAAATTAACCCAGGACTCTATAGTCAACTAATATTTGACAAAGGGGGAAGGAACATCAAATGGAGTAAAAACAGTCCCTTCAACAAATGGTGCTGGGAGAACTGGACAGAAACATACAAAAAGACAAAAACTAGACCACCAACTTACACCATACACCAGAATAAACTGAAGATGGATAAAGGATTTAAACATAAGCAGTGCCACCATAAAGGTCCTGGAGAAAAATATAGGCAGTAAACTTTTGGATATCCTACACAGAAATATGTTTACTGATATTTCACCAAGGGCAAAGGAAATCAAAGAACAAATCAACAAATGGAACTATATCAAATTGAAAAGTTTCTGTTCACCTCAAGAAAATATCAGCAAAATTCAAAGGGAACCAACTGTATGGGAAAACATAATTGCCAATGATACCTCAGACAAGGGTCTGATCTCCAAAATATATAAAGAACTAATGCGACTCAACACCAGGGAGACAACATCACTAGTCATCAGAGAGATGCAAAATAAACCACAATAAGATACCATCTCACACCTGTCAGAATGGCAGTCATCAACAAATCAACAAACAACAAGTGTTGGTGAGAATGTTGGGCAAAGGGAACCCTCGTGCACTGTTTGTGGGAATATAGGCTGGTGCCGCCACTGTGGAAAACAGTATGGGGTTTCCTTAAAAAACTAAAAATGGAACTGCCTTTTCATCCAGCAATTCCACTACTTGGACTATACCCAAAGAATCCTGAAACATCAATTCATAAGAACCTATGTACACCTATGTTCATAGCAGCACTATTTACAATAGCTGGAAACAGCCTAAGTGCCCATCAGTGGATGATTGGATCAAAAAACTTTGGTACATTTACACAATGGAATACTAAACAGCAGAAAGAAGGAAGGAACTTGTACCCTTTGCAACAACATGGATGGAACTGTAGGTATTATGCTTAGTGAAATAAGCCAGTCAGTGAAGGACAAATATCATATGATCTCACCCATTACAGGACAATAATGAACAAAACTAACAACAAGCAAAACAGAACCAAATATATGAATACAGTGAATAGGCCTTCTGTGGTCAGGGTGAAGGGGGTTGGGGGCAGGGGGGAGGCAGAGGCAAGGAAGGGGAGCAGTTTAGACAAGA
>PVIW01018572.1:0-11327 GCA_004026585.1 Noctilio leporinus | reverse complement strand
TCTTTATATATTTTGGAGATCAGACCCTTGTCTGAGGTATCATTGGCAATTATGTTTTCCCATACAGTTGGTTCCCTTTGAATTTTGCTGATATTTTCTTGAGCTGAACAGAAACTTTTCAATTTGATATAGTCCCATTTGTTGATTTGTTCTTTGATTTCCTTTGCCCTTGGTGAAGTATCAGTAAACATATTTTTGCATAGGATATCTGAAAGTTTACTGCCTATATTTTCTCCAGGACCTTCATGGTGGCACTGCTTATGTTGAAATCCTTTATCCATCTTGAGTTTATTTTGGTGTATGGTGTAAGTTGGTGGTCTAGTTTTATCTTTTTGCATGTTGCTGTCCAGTTCTCCCAACACCATTTGTTGAAGAGACTGTTTTGACTCCATTGGATGTTCCTTCCCCGTTTGTCAAATATGAGTTGACTATAAAGTCCTGGGTTAATTTCTGGGCTCTGTATTCTTTTCCATTGATCTATATGTCTATTCTTATGCCAGTACCATGCTGTTTTGATGACTGTAGCCTTGTAGTATTGTTTGAAGTCCGGAATTGTGATTCCTCCTACCTTGTTCTTCTTTCTCAAGATTGTGGTGGCTGTTCGTGGGCGTTTTTGGCTCCATATAAATTTTTGAAGTATTTTTTCTATTTCTGTGAAGTCTCTCATTGGTATTTTAATTGGGTTTGGATTGAATCTGTAGATTGCCTTGGGCAGTATGGACATTGTAATGATGTTCATTGTTCCCATCTGTGAACATGGTATATGCTTCCATTTATTTGTATCTTCCTTGATTTCTTTCTTCATTGTTTTGTAGTTTTCTGAGTACAGGTCTTTGACCTCCTTAGTTAAGTTGATTCCTAGGTACTTTATTTCTCTTGTTGCTATGGTAAATGGGATTTGTTTTTTCGCTTCTATTTCTGTTGTTTCATTATTGGTACACAAAAATGCTTTTGATTTCTGGATATTGACTTTATACCCCGCTATTTTGCTAAATTTGCTTATTAGGTTGAGTAAGTTTTTGGTGGAGCCAATCGGGTTTTGTATGTACACTATCATATCATCTGCAGATAATGACAGTTTGACTTCCTCCTTACCAACTTGGATACCTTTGATTCCTTTTTCTTCTCTGATGGCTATGCCTAGAACTTCCAAGACAATGTTGAATAGAAGTGGAGAAAGTGGAAAGCCTTGTCTTGTTCCTGATCTTAGGGGGAAAGCTTTCAGTTTTTTTCCATTAAGTATGATGTTGGCTTCAGGTTTCTCATAGATGGCCTTTATGATGTTGAGGTATGCTCCCTCTAATCCCATTTTGCTGAGGGTTTTTATCATAAATGGTTGCTGCACTTTATCAAATGCTTTTTCAGCATCCATTGATATGATCATATGGTTTTTATCTTTCGATTTGTTGATGTGGTGTATTACATTTGTTAATTTACAAATGTTGTACCATCCTTGCATCTCTGGGATGAAACCCACTTGATCATTGTGTATGATCTTTGTAATATACTGCTGAATTCAATTAGCCAATATTTTGTTGAGAATTTTAGCATCTATGTTCATCAGAGATATTGGCGTGTAGCTTTCTTTCTTAGTTGTATCTTGCCCTGGTTAAGGGATTAGAGTAATATTGGCCTCATAGAAAGAGTTTGAGAGTCTTCCCTCTTCCTGTATTTTTTGGTATAGTTTGAGGAGGATAGGAGTCAGTTCTTCTTCAGATGTTTGGTAAAATTCACCTGAGTAGCCATCTGGCCCAGGGGTTTTGTGCTTTGGGAGATTTTGGATTACTTCTTTAATTTTACTAGTTGTTTTTGGCCTATTCATGCTTTCTGCTTATTCTGGGTTCAGTTTTGGTAGATTATACATTTCCAGAAATGTGTCCATTTCATCCAGGTTGTCATATTTTTTGTCATATAGTTGTTTGTAGTGATTTCTTAAAATCTTTTGTATTTCTGAGGTATCAGTTTTGATTTCTCCTCTTTCAGTTCTGATTCTGTTTATTTGGGACCTCTCTCTCTTCTTCTTGATGAGTCTGGATAAGGGCTTGTCAATTTTGTTTATTTTTTCAAAGAACCAGCTCCTGGATCTGTTGATTCTTCGAATTGCAGTTTGAATCTCTGAGTTATTTAGTTCTGCTCTGATCTTGATGATTTCCTTCCTTCTACTTGCTCTGGGCTTTGTTTGTTGTTGCTCCTCTAGTTCTTGCAGCTTTGTGGTTAGGTCATTTTTATAAACTTTTTGTAACCTTTTTTGGAAGGCCTGTATTGTTATCAATTTCCCCCTGAGAACTGCCTTTGCTGTATCCCATAGGTTTTGGGCTATTGTGTGTTCATTGTCATTTGTTTCCAGGAACTTTTTGATTTCATCTTTGATCTCATTGTTGACCCATTCTTTGCTTAAAAACATGTTCTTCAGTCTCCATGAGTTAGAGAATTTTCATTTTTTTTCCCTTGAGATTGGTTTCTAGTTCAAGCCATTGTGATCTGAGAAGATACTTTGTATGATTTCAGCTTTCCTGTATTTGTGGAGGCTTGTTTTGTGACATACCATGTGGTCTATCTTAGAGAATGATCCATGTGCATTTGAAAAGAATGTGTATTTTGCTTCTTTGGGGTAAAAGACTCTGTATACATCCGTTAGGTCCATTTCCTCTAGAGTGTTGTTCAATGCCACAACATCTTTGGGGATTTTTTGTTTGGAACATCTGTCCATTGTTGATAGTGGGGTATTAAAATCCCCTACTATTAGTGTGTTGCTGTCTTTCTTAATGCCTTCCAAGATTTTCCTTATGTATTTCGGAGCTCCTATGTTGGGTGCGTATATGTTTATCAGAGTTATTTCTTCTTGATGGATTGTTCCCTTAAGTATTATGAAATGTCCATCTTTGTCCCTTTTTATGGCCTTCAATGTAAAATCTATTTTGTCTGAAATCAGTATTGCTACTCCAGCTTTTTTTGTGTGTCCATTTGCTTGATATATAGTTTTCCATCCCTTCACTCTCAATCTGTGTCGATCTTTTGTTCTGAGGTGGGTCTCTTGAAGACAGCATGTATGTGGATCATGTTTTCTTATCCATTCAGCTACCCTATGTCTTTTGATTGGTTCATTTAATCCATCCGTTTACAGTTAAGGTTATTATTGATTGATAGTTATTCATTGCCATTTTCTCCCTTTGTATCTGTATTCCTCTTTGGCTTTCTCTGTTTCTTTATTTGATTTATTTATTTATTTTTAAAGCTGACCCTTTATCATTTCTTGCAATGCTGGTTTGGTAGAGATGTATTCTTTTAGTCTTTTTTTTGTATGGGAAGCTCCTTATTTCTCTTTCTATCTTGAATGGGAGCCTTGCTGGGTAGAGTATTCTTGGTTGCAGGCCTTTGTTTACCATGACTTGAAATACTTTTTGCTATTCCCTTCTGGCTGGAATTGTTTCTGTTGAATAATCATTTGATAGCCTCTTTGGAGCCCCTTTATATATTATTTGTTGTTTCTCTCTTGATGCTTTTAGGATTCTCTCTTTGTCTTTGAAATTAACCATTTTAATAATAATGTGCCTTGGTGTTGGTCTGTTTGGATTGATCTTCATTGGGACCCTCTGTGCTTCTTGAACTTGATTAATGTTTTCACTCCTCATGTTAGGGAAATTTTCTATGATGACTTTTTTGAACATGTTTTCGATTCCTTTTTTCTCTTCTTCTGGTATCCTTATGATACGGATGTTGTTTCATTTCATTTATCCTGCAGCTCTCTTAAACCCTTTTCAACCTTGTTCAGCCTTTTTCATTCTCTTGTACTGTCTTGGAGTATTTGTCTGCATTATCCTGCAACTCGTTGATCTGGCCCACTGCTTCCTCTAGCCTACTGTTGATTCCTTCTTCTGTGTTCTTCAGTTCAGAAATTATATTCTTCATTTCCTTCTGGCACTTATTGATAGTTTCTATGTCCTTTTTCATGCTGTTGTAGCTCTCGGTAAGTTCCTTGTAGCTTCCTTGGAGTTCTTTGTAGTTCTCCTGGAGTTGTTTATAGTTTTCGTTAATGTGGCTGAGCTCATTGAGCTTCTCTATCATCATTCATTTGAATTCTTTACCTGATATTTCAGGTGCCTCTGTTTCATTTGGTGGTCTTTCTGGGGATTCTTCCTTTCCTTTTGGTGATGGACTGATTATTTTTTCCCCCATTTTGTGTGTCTTTTGTTGCTTGCTTTTAATTTTTTTTTTTTCCTTGGATTAACCTGCTTTGCTTCCTTGCCTTAGTTGAGCACACTTCTGTGATAGGAGATTTGTGGAGTTCAATGTTGCAGTCTCCCAGATTTTCTCTACTTGTTGTTCTTGGTGTGTCTTTTATTTGGGCCATCTCATTGTATTCTATACCTGTGGGCTGCTCTCCTGCATATCTCCACTGCCTCTGGGCTGTGCTCCCCTAAGTCCAAATGCTGACCATTCCAATTATTTGGGACCTGAAGACATCTTACCTCCCTATCCTGTCCTGTAGCTGCTCTGGTACTGGAGAACACCATCAGCACTGCTTTCTACTCTGTCACTATATTTTTCTCTTGTTCTCACGTTTTTCTGTTGTAAAATGTGTTTATTATGAAGACAGTCAGCAAGAGATAAGTGACATTTTCAATCTTCAAAACTTAAGCTCCCTCTTTTCCAGCTTCCCTGTCTCTCTTTCCTCCTTCTTCCCACTTCTTTCTCTCCATCCCAATTCCATACCCTTGGGCTGTCATGTGATGTCTTTGAGTCTCCTAAACTGCAAGGCAGAGCTAGCAGAGTTTCTTCAATAATTGGAACAACTAAGTTAATGCACTCAGCCCTGAATGGAGCTTCCCTCTTCTCTGCAGGGCTGAGCAGACATTGGAGCAGAGGGGCCTGAGCTACTCTGTCCATCTTTATGGCTTCTCCAAGGTACCTTGTCGTGCTGCCTCGATTGGCTGCAGGGGGCAAATGCCAGCAGTTCCCAAGGGTGTGTCATAGCAGTGAAATTAAATAATGATCACATTGATAATTAGCCTGATATTCCTCTTTACTCCAGCGAAGACTCAGAACAAAGAGTCAGAGAGGATTTAAGGAACCAAAGTTAGAGAAGTGAAGTGACTTGTCCAAGACCCCTAAAGCTACCCTGTGCCCAAACCATGATAAATAATTCTAGGGGACAAATGGCAGAACGTTCTCAATGAATATTTGGAACAGCGTGTGCTCTCTGCTTGTTTTTCCCTTGATTTTTGAGCTCACTGTTATCACATTATCTGGTTGGACTGTAACATGGTCACTGGAATCACTCCCAGAGCAGGGTTGGACTCTCTTTGGTCTGCATCTCACTGGGGTAGAAAGAAGGACCATTTGACAGGTGGGAGTAAAGATCTGAGGGCCAGTTTTAATTCATGCTGCTAGTCTTTTCATGGGTACTTCAGGGTTTCCCAGGTATAACATGACCTGGAAAAAGAGATGGTTTTCCTATTTCTTGGTTGTTTAATATTCTACAATTGGAGCCCTTTGCTCAGAAGAGATTTGCATCATCTCAAAATATAGAAAGGAAAATGCAAAGCAACTCTGGTTGAAGTTGGGGAGGGAAAGTGGGAACCTCTTTCTCTGGGGACTCCTGACCTACCCCTCCAGGATCCTCCCAGAATGTGCATTTGTCCCACATACCAGTACACTCAATTTCTCCCTTTAGTTCCTACCCCTGTGCTAAGATAGTGGATTTCAGGGAAAACAGAGGTTATGCCCAAACTTTCATAGGGTAGTTTTCCATGAATACTTAGTGAATACATAAGAAAATATCTTTTGAGCTTTACAAAAGCCAAAAGGTGAGCCTACAGCCCACTCCTCAATAGGAGATACATTTGACATTGCACCCAGAGTAACATCCATACACCCAGGAATGCAATTGAAAACCTGTTTCATTTTTTCAAAAATGCTGATAGTAACCCACTGAAATTTTCATATCTAGTAATAGGGGAATGCTGGTGAGAACATTTTCAGTGGTCATCCCCCAACTCATACTGGGATTACATTTAGGTATCTACTGCTACATCAAGGGTTAACAAATATGGCCAAGCATTGTCTGTTTCATGTTTTTGTATGTCCTGGGGACACCAGGAGAACACAGTGCACCCAACCTGCACTGGGCACATGTGTTCCCTCCACCTGTTCCCACTCTGCTCCTAGTACCTGCTGAGTTCTGGGAGCTGAAGACCCTGTAACTTCAATTCTGTTCTGCTGCCCAAGGGGAGGCAGCCTAACTCTCTAAGAGGAGAGGGTCTGGGTGTCATAGGGCAAAGAGAAACTGATGGTGATGTCCAGTCTTCTTCATTATCCCCATCTCACTGATCTGACCCCCGGGCTCCCTCTCTTCATCAGGTTGCTCTTTTTCCTGAGACTGTCTCCAACAGATGTACCCAGGCCAAAAGTGTGCCCACTACCCAGGGCAAATATATGTTTACTTCTTGTCCCATGATGTCTGAAATATTTACTATCTGGAATTTTATAGAAAAAATTTGTCCAGACCAGTGGTGTATGAGATTGGACTATGCATTACATAATCCTATAAGGACTTGGCCCTCTTTGAATAACAATACACAATAGTATTAGCTATCATTTATGGAGCTCAGAAGGGGTTAGTAACTTGTCTGAAGTCATACAGGTAGTAAGTAGCAGAGTGGAATTTTGCAGTGACAATGTGGCAGAAGTGAATATACTTCCACTTCTCCAGTGACCAGTCTCATTCTAGCTCTCTGATTCTCCCTTTTTGTGACCTTGTTTTGGGATGGTGACCAATGCTTCTTTAATTATTATGGGACTGAGTTAGCACACTGAGGCCATAATTCTCTATCTTTCTGGCATTTCATTTCCTGCATGGCCTCCCAGATTTAGATGATCCTTTGTGACTTGGCCACTTCCCTTCTGGAAACTTAGGTTTCCTCTTCAACTTCATCTTGTGGTTCAATGAGAAGACCACTGCCAAATTCAGTTTCTGGTGTGCCATTGTTGACACTCCCAGCCTCTTGCCTTTCCCTGACTCATCTTTACTGAGCAGAACAGACACATTGCACTTGCTAGCTCTCTTTCAGGAACATTCTGTTCAGTGAATTTTCCAGGAATTGCAACTCACTGCTCTGAACAGCTACCTCTGTAAATTTGTAACTATTTTGTTAATCTTTATAAAATAAATTACACTGTGCCCTATGTTCTTAAGCACAGATCATTGTGCACATTTAATCTTTTCTTGATAATTTAGTCGACCCTTTAAAAACATGAGTTATTTATCTGAGCTAACTGTGTACTTTGAGAGACATAAAATCTTGTAGTTTCCATTTTCTTCTCTGTAAAATAAGGATGCTAATATTTCTGTCCCTGTGGAATTGCGGGAGGGAGATGATTCTTGGAAAGCCTTCAGCACCTTGAGGAATATGCAGTATGCTCTAATTAGGTGACTGATGCTGTGATTCAAGTATCATTCTGCCCTGGGGTATCTATCCTCAAATGTAGTGTGTGCTGAGTCATGATACTAAGTCCCACTCAAGATCCCCTGAAAGCAAGCCCCTGCTGCAGCGTGAATGCTTTGGTGATTTGTTTCATCTCTGCTGGCCTCCAGCTCTGGCTTTCCTCAAATGCAGAAAGAGAACCAGGGCTTCCAGGTGTGTCCTGCCATTTGCTCCAACGTTAAATGGTCCCCAACCTGTTGAAACTTTTGAGAATTTATATTTTTATTTTAGAGTGTTTTCTGCCTCCCCTTGCTCCTGCTCTTAAGAGCAGCTAAGTATTTATTAAGGGCTTTGCTGCACGCTTCTCCTACCTTGGTTAACACTTCACTGGCACCACCACCTAGTTCCAGGTGCCTGGAGACTGAAGGAGGCAGTCACCCTCAGGACTCTGTTAGTGCAGTATGCATGTGACATTCAGTTTTGGGCCTCAGACACCTGTTTGCCATTCCCTTATTCCAGCCTCTCCCATTGACCCTCTTTCTTTATTTTCCCCCTATCATTCTCCACAAAGAATCTGGGTTTGTTTTTGTCACTGCACATATTAGATGCTCAGGAATTCATGAGCAATAGTCTCCACAGGAACCCTGTGCCTTAGGTTTTATCACTGCTTATCATTTGTCTTTTACAAGTGAGCAAACAGAGGCACAGAAAGGCCAAATAATTGGCCCCAGGTCCCCAGAAAGTGGCAGTTCTGCTGGGTCTGAGGTCCAGTCACTTGCTGACAGGCTTCTGATTTCCTCACTCCCACTGTCCAGAGAAGCTCTGGCTCCAAATTGGCTGTTTGATCCAAGAAACCAGTAATTACAATAGAAACAAGAATTGTGTAATAAGTAAATAAACTCTGAATACCTTAGAAATATGACTTCCTGCCCTTACTGGTTAAACAGCATCCTGCAGAGTGAAAGGTGTCTGGTTCAATATCTGGTCAGGGCACATGCCTGGGCTGTGGGCCATACAAGAAGCAACCCTTTGATGTTTCTCCCTCTCTCTTTCTCCCTTCTTTCCCCTATCTCTAAAAATAAATAAATAAAATATTTCAAAAAAAGAAATAAATACCATTTCCTCTCCTCTTCCTTAATATATATATAAGGTCGAATACTACTCTTCAACAGATAGAACTATTATGTCAGAAAGTCTGAAGTTCCCTTTCCTTCTCTTAATTTACAACCTAATTCCCAACTTCACTGCTGTCACTGACCTTCACAGCAGAGATGTGGGGCTCCTGAGGAGCCCACACTGGTTGTTTCTGGTGGCTTGTTATTTGGGCAAAACAACAACAAACCCCACAAACATTCCAGAGGGTAAGTCAGGCTTCCAGAAGGCTGCCTTTTCCTCCTCACTGGACTGTGGCCAGGGTCAGGGCTCTGATGAGCTATGGACAAGACTATTTGGACTCTGGTCTTGCTTCTAGGCAACTGTGCACTGGGAGACCTTAATTTTATAGCTGCCTAGTGCTCCAGGTGTTATTTACACACACTCTTTTCTCGCTCAAGGGCCAGACTTAAAGGCAAAGCTTTTAAAATGAGTATTTCAACAGTTAATCTGACCACATCAGCTTTGCTTTAGCACTGCATTCCCACCTCTGGAAGACAGCACCTCCTGCCTCAGAGGGCAGGCAGCAGGCACAGGAAGCATAGGAGACCAAGGGGACTTTGGGGAGTGGTTTGAACGCTTCTTAGAGAGATGAGACTAGAGAATGGACTTTAAGGGGAGGGTAAGCTCTGGCTAAGCCTGGAAACGGATTCCAGAAAAGGAGCCCTATATGGATCAACACCACAGCTGGCTGAGCCTGCTGCATGGGAATGCTGATAAGGCACCCTGCCAGCAGGGAAGAAGTACGTTTTGGGGGCAAGCTGAGTATTGGGAGGTGGATGGTTCTACATGGTTCATGATAGATGCAGCTGGGTGCCAAGATTGACCACCCCTTCCATTCCTAGTGTCTTGTATTCACAACTATATCCTTTCTTTGACAAAGTACTTCATTTTAGCCTGCACTGCCATTCCACTGAATAGGTATGATTATCATCATTTGTGATAAGCTGGGACCCAATAAAGGTAACTTATTTCTATCAGATCCCAGAGGAACGTCATGCATTCACCACACAATGTTTGTTAAGAACCTCTTGTGTGTCAGGTTATGAGCACTATAAATTTTTTTCTTTTATGCTTTATAAAATTTTCAAATGACACAATAGAACATTGGCTTTTTGAGTTGATATTCCCAAGTCTCTGTACCATGCTTATAATATGCACAGGAAGATCTCTCATGTTACATATACAAACTCAGATATATGAATACATACATATGGGTGGGGTAGCTTTGAAGCCAAACTTTGTTCAACGTTTCATTTAAAAAATTGCTAGGTTGATAGCCAACAACAATTGGCAACAATTTAAAAGTGTGTGTGACATTCATCATTGCTGAAACAGTGTTGTTAGCTGGGGTAGAAGGGGTCCCCAAAGCAGGGCTCGGAGCCTCTGAACACTGGCCTCCAGGACTGGCTGGCCCTGCTTCTTTCTCCTTCCTCCCCAGGAGAAGGAACAACTGGCCAAAGGTATCCAAAGATTCCACTCATTGGCAACTCTTCACTTGTATTTTTTTCATATTGAAAATAGAAGGTGAGATTAATTTAAAGAAAATTTGTCTTAAAAATATGACAACCTGGATGAAATGGACACATTTCTGGAAAGGTATAATCTACCAAAACTGAACCCAGAAGAAGCAGAAAGCCTGAATAGGCCAGTAACAACTAATGAAATTAAAGAAGTCATCCAAAATCTCCCAAAGCACAAGATCCACAGACTGGATGGCTACACAGGTGAATTTTACCAAACATTTAGAAGAACTAACTCCTATCCTCCTCAAACTATACCAAAAAATTCAGGAAGAGGGAAGACTCCCAAACTCTTTCTATGAAGCCAATATTATTCTAATCCCAAAACCAGGGCAAGATCCAACTAAGAAAGAAAGCTACAGGCCAATATCTCTAATGAACATAGATGCTAAAATTCTCAACAAAATATTGGCCAATCGGATTCAGCAGCATATTACAAAGATCATACACAATGATCAAGTGGGCTTCATCCCAGGGATGCAAGGATGGTACAACATTCATAAATCAATCAATGTAATACACCACATCAACAAATTGAAAGGTAAAAACCATATGATCATATCAATAGTTGCTGAAAAAGCATTTGATAAAGTGCAGCAACCATTTATGATCAAAACCCTCAGCAAAATGGGAATAGAGGGAGCATACCTCAACATCATAAAGGCCATCTATGAGAAATCTGAAGCCAACATCATACTTAATGGACAAAAACTGAAAGCTTTCCCTCTAAGATCAGGAACGAAAGAAGGCTGCCCACTTTCTCCACTTCTATTCAACATTGTCTTGGAAGTTCTAGCTATAGCCATCAGAGAAGAAAAAGGAATCAAAGGTATCCAAGTTGGTAAGGAGGAAGCCAAACTTTCATTATTTGCAGATGATATGATAGTGTACATACAAAACCCGATGGGCTCCACCAAAAATTTACTCGACCTAATCAGCAAATGGAGCAAAATAGCTGGGTATGAACTCGATATCCAGAAATCAAAAGCATTTTTGTGTACCAATAAAGAAACAACAGAAATAGAAGTGAAAAAACAAATCCCATTTACCATAGCAACAAGAAAAATAAAGTACCTAGGAATCAACTTAACTAAAGAGGTCAAAGACCTGTACTCAGAAAACTACAGAACAATGAAGAAAGAAATCAAGGAAGACACAAATAAATGGAAGCATATACCATGTTCGTGGATGGGAAGAATGAACATCATTAAAATGTCCATACTACCCA
>PVIW01018571.1:0-11369 GCA_004026585.1 Noctilio leporinus | reverse complement strand
CTATCAGTTTTTCTTTAAATTTTTTGAAATTGTCTTATCAGGTACAATCTGAATTATTATTCATATGTGTTCCTGGTGAATTAACCACTTTTTCATGAGGAAAATACTCCATTTTCTTTCTGGCAATTCTCTTGGTACTACAACCCACTTGATTTTCAGTCAATAAGCCAATGTACCCAATTTTCTTTCTTTAGGTTAATATTTCCAAAGCCTTTCTATTTCTATTTTCTCTATCTGTTTATTTCTATCTGTTTCTATTGTCTCATTTTTAACCTACCTCTTTCTTTGTGTTTAAAATCTTAAGTGGTTTTTAAAAAGTAAGAAACGTGCATGTGAGCCTCATTCTTTCCCGAATTTATAATCTCCTTTTCAAGATTGTCTTAAGCAGAATTAATTTCATCCTGTAGAGCCCAATTTCCATCTGGCTTCATTTTTCATCTGTCTGAAGACATTCTTATTATTCCTCCTCCTCTTCTTTTCCTTTTCCTCCTTTTTTTTTTTTTTTTTAAATAATGCTAACTTTTGTTCTTGAAGAATTTCCTTAGATTTCTTTTTGCTGTTTAAAAAGTTTTCTCTTCTTTTAAGAAAACACTTTATTTATTTTTGAGCAGGTTCACGGGAAACTTGAGCGAGCTGTGTTTTTAAGAAGGAGGGAGAGGAGGCAGTGAGAGGGGTTCTGGGGCGGGTCAACCTTTAGAACACAAGCTGGACACAATACGCAGCAGGTGTGAGGCCAGCGGAGCAGAGGCACCGATGGGGGGACACGGAAGGATCGTTGGAGGGGGACCAGGCGCCCCCATTTCTCTGCGCCGGCACCTTGGACACAGGTTTGACGGGGGTGCTCTGTCTGAGGGAGGGACGGGAACGCTCTAAGGTGTGGGTGCCAAAAAAGCCAGGTGGGTTTCAGGACAGACCAGGGGTCCCATCTCCTGGGGTTTAAAGTTGGCAAAAGAGGGAAAACCCTTGGAAAACTCAGTTCAGGGCCCCTTGCGGCTTCTCTGGCGATCACACTTGCCCCGGACAGCCGGGCAGTTGCCGACATTTTCGAAGGAGCCGACGTGGCCTGACCACCACATCAGCCGGGATCTGCAAAACACCGTCAAACTTGGGGTTTGGGGGGAACAATGTGCCATCGGACTTGGCCTGGGCGGACTCCCGGCAGGTGTCTTGGCCCGGGGGCGGCCCTCTCCGCGCGCTGCGGGGTCTTTCACTTCTTCCTGCGGCAGCACTTGCGGCCGCCCGGGGAGCAGGTGCCTATCTGCTGCTCCTGCGGGAGGCAGGTCAGCGCGGCGCAGCGGCCCTTGCGCACGTGGCAGAAGTACCTCTGCGCCCTGGTTATCAGCCCCGCGTCGCCTGCAAGACAAGCACAGAGCACGGGAAGGCTTTGGGTGTGGACGCAAGCCCTCGAGTGGCCCATCTGTCGTCTTTCTAGTTCCCTTCCCCTGGTCCTCTGAAATCAAGAGCAAAGTAGAGGGCGGCACCCGGCGCCCAGTGGACAAGGTATCTGAGGGCATGGCTCCCTGTGAGTCCCCAGGGTGCTGGCTTAGGGCCCGGGAGGCGCCCGCAGGAAGGGGCCCGTGGGGAGGCTGGGCTGGCAGTGGCCCCCTGGACGTCTCTAGGGACCACCAACCACTAAGCTAATCAAAGGGAACCCTGTGCTTCTGTCCGCAGACAAAGTCAACCTTTCCTGACATTTCGGCATCACGGCCCTCATGCCTCATGAACAAGTGTCTCTTTCCATAAAAAGGTGGCTTTGGTTAACGGCTCAGTTTGTTCCGAGGGGAGGGGCGGCCCTGGGGAGAGGTGAGGGACGGAGCAGCACCAATCGGCAGTGACAAAACTGCCTCCGGAAGTAAGTACAGCGCTGAAAGTACGGTCAATAATAATAACGGCGGGAACCATGCACGGTGCCGGCGGGAGCTCTGGGAATATCGAGGGGATCACTTTAGAAAGGGTACCTTGTCTTGTACGCTTACAACTAAAACAGAACAGCCCTGGCTGGTGGCTCAGTGGATGGGCGCCGGCCTGCGAACCCAAAGGTCGCTGGTTCGATCCCCAGCCAGGGCACAGAACCAGGTTGCCAGCCAGGTCTCCAGCCAGGTCCGTAGCTGGAGGCAGGGGAAAGGCAACCATACACGGATGTCTCTCTCTCTCTGTCCCTCTCTCCCTTCCCCTCTCTACAAATAATCAATGAAACCTTTAAAAAAAAAACTAAAACAAAATCAAATGGAAGAAAAGAAAAAAACCTCAGGAAAAAAGGTCGACTGGGGAACCTGCTCCCAGGTCCTAGGTCCTTGTCAGGAAGAGAACCGGTGTCTCTTCTCGATGCCTCAAACCTACGGGGCCCGTGCGCTCCGAGGCCGAGGAGGGACCGCCGACTGGAGCGACCTACCTGCCTTTCTTCCCGCCCTCTGTCTCCCCGTCCTACCTGGGACAGGTGTCAGGCACAGGAGCAGCAATGCGAACAGCAGGTAGAAGATCCTCATGGCTGACGGCTTCCTGGCACCGGAGGAGACTGGCCGGGAGGATGAGCTTGCGGACTTTATAAAGGCCTCTCACCCACAGCCACCCGGGAGTGAGCCAGGGCCGCAATTCCTGCAATAGCTCAGCGGTGACCGGCTGACGTGCTCCATGCTTCATGCCACTGTCACCACACAGGCCACGCCCACTGCCAGCCCCAGGGCTGCAGCCAGGTGGCTGAGTGCACAGCTGTCCTGAGGTCCTGGGGCTGCGGCCGCCCGTCCAGGTCGCACCCCCATCTGGCTGTAGGTGCAGATAGGCAGGACCTGCCTCTCCTGGGATTAGCCCTGGGCACGTCGCTGGGGGCCAAGTGGTCCCCAGGGTGGTGCCTCCATGCTTCCTGCCTTCTTCCTAAAGTCCTGGGGTGTCAGGCCACTGGGGAGCCTCATCGGCTGTCAGATCCGGGTAGACACGGGCTGGGTCACAGCCTGAGGCTGCCTGGGCGCACCTGGAACCCAGGGACAGCAGGCTCGGCTGCGGGTGGGGAGGAAAGGGAGGAGCCATGGGCTGCATTCCTGCGTCCCTGCTCCGAGGCCCCCGGCTGTCATGGGGTGCCGTAACGCAGGTGAAACAGTTCACGTACGCTCCATCGTTGTCTGAAAACCGCCACACCCATGAGTCAGGAAGGTGCCTCATTTTCCTTCATCAGGGAAAGAGAATGCTGGGCTGATGTGTGTGAGGGCCTGGCGTCCCCCCGAGCCAGCACAGGGCCTGAGAGGACACACACTTGGGTCTCTGGTTCTGGGGACCAGGACATCCAAGGAAGTCCAGGAAGCAGGCGCCGTCCTCTGGGTACGGAGTCTGTGTTCAGGGGGCCAGCTGCTATTTTGATTTGATCGCGTATTTGACTTACAGGTTCAGGAACCTAAGCAATGGGTTGCTTGCTTGATAGGCTCACTAGGAGCTGAAGCCACCCTGACGGTGCCTGGCTGCACCTTGGAGGGCAGCCCCAGGATGTGTTGGTCCCAGGGGCGTGGGCTCGGGGTCCCGGTGGCCCTGCCGGGCTGTGCCACCACTCTGAACACCTGCTAGAGACGGAGACTCGGGCCGTGCGCTTGGGGTGGGCGAGGGGACAGAAGGGGCCAGACGCAAGAGGGACCGGGTCTGGCTCCTGATCGCAGGGAGGTGGCACGGGGGGAAGGGGGTCCTCCCGGCTCCGGCCCAGATGGGGAGCCCCCTATCTCACTTGCAGCCTCCCCAGTATCGGTGGGAACATGCTGCCACCTGATCATTAATTGTGTCCTGGCTGGAGGGACCTGGCTGGAGACCTGGCTTGCAACCTGGTCATGTGCCCTGGCTGGGAATCGAACCAGCGACCTTTGGGTTCGCAGGCCGGCGCCTTATCCACCAAGCCACCAGCCAGGGCTCATTTCCTCTCTTATTCTTAACATCCCCCTGTTCATTCTGTTACCACCAATGTGAGCTTATTTTTTTCCCTTTCACATCCTACATTGAATAAGAGCGATGAAGGTGGAGACCCCAATCTTGTTCCCAATCTTAAGGGGAACACTAGTAGTTTTTGCCCATTGAGTTGGCTGTGGGTTTGTCACATATGGACCATGTTGTGTTGAGGTGTGCTCCTGCTATTTTTGCTTTGCTGAGACTTTTTATCGTAATTGGGCGCCGGCTTGAGCAAATGATTTTCCAGCATCTATTATTGGCATAATCATGTGGTTTTTCTTCTTCATTTTGCTTATGTGGTGTATCATGTTTATTGATTTGCAACTATTATGCCAACCTTGCATCCCTTGAATAAACCCCACTTGACCATGGTGTATGATCTCTTTAAAAATGATTTTATGTATTTATTTAGAGAAAGTGAAAGGGAGAGAGAAAGAGAGGGAGGGGAACATTGATGTGAGGGAGAAACACTGACGGGTTGCCTCTCCCACACGCCTGGGCTGCAACCCAGGCCTGTGCCCGGACTGGGAATCGAACCTGCCACATTTGCTTTGCAGGATGATGCCCAGCCATGCTGGCCAGGGCAATCCTGTAACATATGGCCGGATCCTAGGTGCTAATATTTTATTGAGGATTGTAGAATCTACGTTCGTCAGAGATATTGGGCCCTAACTGGTTCCTTGGTTGTATCTTCCTCTAGCTTTGGAATCAGGATAACGCTGGCCTTGTACAATGAGCTTGGGACTCTAGAAACACACCTGAAGAAACTAAAAACACTAACGTGAAGGAACGGACGCACCCTACAGCAGCCAAGTGCCCACCACGAGGTGGGGGCGTGAAAAAGCTGGGGTGTTGCCACGTAGTGGGGCTACTCAGCTGTAACAAGGAGGAAATGTCACCTTTTGCAACAGCGTGGACGGGAAGTATTAGGCGAAGTGACAGAAGCCAGTCAGAGAAAGATAAGCGCTAGACGATCTCTCTTTTATGTGGAATCTAATGGCCAAAATAAACTAGCAAACAACATAGAAGTAAACTCACAGACAATAGCAGGCCGAGGGGAGGGGGCTGGGGGAAGAGATGAAGCCAAAAGCCAACAAACCCGCCCACCCAGGCACCCACCCCAGCAGGGTGATTCAGAGGGGAAGGGGCGGGAGTGGGAGGGGTGAGGGGGTCAATGTTGGTGGAGACTTGGAAGGCGACTCTTCCCCCTGCCGACACCCCAGGTTGACTCCTGCCGGGGAAAGAAGAAAGATCTTCTGGATTAACGCAGCTTTTTGGGGGTGGTGGGGGTGTGTTCCCCATATTCCTCTTCACCGCTTAGATAACTCCAAGATCCCCTTTTCCAGTCAGAAAACACCCAGATGTTGTTCAGAGTGCGTGGTTCTAAGGGGAGATGTAAATGGCAAACACAGGGCCCCGGAAATGAAGTTTTTCTCTCGGGGTTTTAACTTACAGGAACAGACGGGAGTAGAAACCATCTGTCCCAACGAGTGCCGCCTGGCAGCTCTCCGTCAGACCTTCATAGTTTCTCTCACTCTTGTTTTAAAGCTGTTATCTTTCCCAAGGCTCTTCTCTCTTCCCCTTGGGAATCCACCTCTTTGATTTTTAAAAATTTATCATTTTTGAGAGAGGGGAAGGGAGAGAGGCAGAGAGGGAGAGAAACATCCATGTGTGGTTGCCTTTCACCGGCCTCCAGCTACGGACCTGGCGGGAGACCTGGTTTGCAACCTGGTTATGTGCCCTGGCTGGGAATCGAACCTGCGACCTTTGGGTTCACAGGCCGGTGCCTTATCCACTGAGCCACCAGCCAGAGGTTGATTTTTGATTTTTTTTCACCAAGGACCACCAAACCTCTTATGCTCTATCGTCACGGTGCTGTTGAAAGCTAATGCCACTCTGAGAAACGTCTAAGTTGTACTCAGCTGCCTTGAGTTGTCGGGGGTTTTATTTTTTTCCCATTTCAGCTGTGGCGATTATCACCCCACTTTTCTCCGTCTCAACCCAAAATTCACTCCCCTAAAGCTGCTCTCATCAATCCCCTTCTTGATGCCCGGTTCTCAAAACCCCCTTCTTTCTCTCGTCCTCCTTCCACTTTCCTGCTCGCTGACCGTGTTCTCGCCGCCTTGACGTGAGTTTCCTCGGCTGGGCTGAGCGGTGGGATACCGAACCTGCGTGTCACGCCCAAGCTCACGGTGAAGGCGGCCCTGTCTGCCGCAGGGACCCACCCACCACCTCTCATCGCCGTCCTCCTTTTCCTTTTCTGACCTTGAGCTCACATTCCAAAGCTGTCTGCAGCGGCTCGGCCTCACTCGGGCTGCGTCACAAACAGCCCCGGGCCGTCCTGGACACCGTATGTCATCATGTGGGCCCCCCAGAGCGGCCACCTCTGGGGCCTAGCGGCAGCGGGTTCCCTACGCGTGGGGACGGTGGCCAGGCTGGGGGACACAGTGGCCGGGGCTCCTCTGGGTCCCTCCCTGCAGCCCCACGGTGACAGCAAGGAGGTGACATGTGCCGCTGGCCCGGTTCCTTCCCCAGGCTCCCCCATGACGGGTGTCACACCCAGTGCCAGGCGCCACGCCTGCACATCCAGTTCTGTGACTCACCGTGACTCCTGGCTGTCAGCTGCTTGGAGACGGGTGCCAGGGAGCCCGGGCAGGCCCCTCGGGGGACAGGCCCCCACTGGGGCTCACCGTGAGAACTGGCTTCCTGGAACCTTGCTGTCCTCCACCCCCCAGTTCTCCCAGGGCCTCTGGCTTCTGCCCTGCTTTGCTCACAGGGAGGGAAGAGACGTGAGTTTCGGGAAAGGAACTGGACGGACACCGAAGTGCAGAGACGGCAGAAAGCTGCCTCCTGGCTGCCTCCCGACGCTGGTGCCCACCCAGGACCACCCCTGGGAAAAATCTCACCGGCAGCCGGTCCGCCCTGCCCTGCCCCCCAGAGCCCTGAGCCCTCTCCACACCCTGGGAGGGCTGGCTGAGGTGGCCCTTCCAGATGCCACCACCGGGCCTGCTGCTAACTTCCTCCTCCATTTGCTCATCCCTCCCCACCCGCTTTTCCTTCCACAGCCTGGCAGTAGGCCAGAGCTAAACGTTCAGGGACAAGTGACGCCCACGACAGGCTCTGGGTGGGAAGGAGGCAGGTGAGGTGACAGGCGAGGGGCCGCAGCTGCAGGTACACAGGGGGCTGGCTGAGGAGAGCTGTGCAGGCCACAGGGGACCCGTCTCCTGAGACGGGACAGCTGAAGCTCCAGGGTGAACAGAGGGAAAGGCTCAGCGGTGCCCTGGGCCTGGGACGGAGCGCGGGGAGCTGGGCCGTCCAGCGGCTGTGGGTGCCGGAGGGGAGATGGCGGCAGCCCGGACTTTCCCAGGGGTGTGGGCAGAGGGGTCTCAGAGACCATGTCCCACGTCGGGGAGCTCAGGGCCCGAGAAGGCCACGGTCGAGGCCTCGGCAGCTGCTGTGATCCAGTTTCTGTCTCCCTGGTTCCTCTCAGGGTTCCAGGCGGAGATGCCCACAGCAGGTTCGAACCTCTCCCTGATGTCCCAGCAGGAAGGCTGAGCCTGGTCACCCCAGCACAGGACAGAGGATGCAGGGCTGTGGACGGAAATTCCTGCTGGCCCGTGTCCCCTGCCCAAGGTGAGGGCACCCTCAGGCACGTGTCCCAGCCTGCCTGCTTCCTCCTGCCCCAAGGGAGGACAGTGGCCCTTCTTCTCTTGGGGACACGCTGTCTTAGGCCTCATGTTGGGGGGATTCCCCTCATGGGCACTGTAGCCGCAGAAAGCCGGGACCTCTCTCCGTCTTCGCCCAGCTTGAGGGCTGAAGAAGCCCTGGCAGAGGTCCCACAGCCTCACACGGTCACTGCAGCCCTCCTGCCCGCCATGGACGGGTGTCCTCACGTCTCTGGAGCTGGGAGGTCATGACGCCGCACTGCAGGTCATGCGAGTCATGGGAAAAGCCACCCGTCCTCCGGATCTTCTGACACAGCTGTGACTGTCCTGGCGGTCACATGGTCACTGACGGAACAAGGAGAGCAACAAGGACATTGTGCAAACGCTGCTTCCTCATCGCTTCCCGGTGTGGGGAGGATGAGGGCCACCCCTGGACTCACCCCGGAGGGCGGGCCTCTGAAGTGTACAGCCGGCCTGGTGAAAGTATCCCTGAAGGTTGGGCACCGCCCACCCTTCCCCGCGGTCGGCTCCGGGCCGCACCCTCACCCCTGCGCGCCCAGGTGGCTCCTGTGTGTTCGGGCGCCTGTGGCTGACACGAGCCAGGTGAGCACCAGGTGGACCTTGAGAACATCCCTGGGTCCCTTGGTACGGAGACCAGAATCCTCCGGACCCGGATGCCCTGCGGGACCAGCAAGCCCTCACCGGCGCGTCGGCGGGGCAGCCATGCCCTGCGTGAGCCAGTGCAGGCAGCTCTGTGCAGGGGAGGCGTGTGACCATTTGCAGCACCGCCACCCGTGGAAGAGCCTGCGGGCCAAGCACTTGGCACTGGCGCCCCAGGGGAAGGAGACCTGGGGACTGCAGGCTCCCCTGGCACCCGGCCCTGCCGAGGACGGTGGGGACTGTGACGGGGGACAGTCGGGGCTGTGGATGCGCCACCCTGAGCCCGGCAGATGCTCCCTGGACCAGGGGGGTCTCTGGCCTTGCAGGGGCCGCGCCTTCCTCGGAGGCAGGCAGGGCGGCTGGAAAGGGCGGTGTCCCCGGGGAGGTGGCCCCTGTGCTCCGGGAGGTTCTGTGGCAAGTGCCTGTGGCCTCCCAGAAAAACCATTGTGAAGGATTTTCCTGCTTGTTTTGTTGAAAACCCATCTCAGACTTTTATCTCTTTTCAAAATGTATTTTTAAGCTTAAGTACGGTTGGCATGCGCTCTTACGTTGGTCGTGTGGTTTTCAGGCGCACCGTGGAGCGGTTCGGCCTTTTATACCTTGCCGTGTGGTCACCTGCTGCTTCTAGGACTCAAGGGTCACGGTGTAAACCTATCACAACGTGATCGACTGTGTTCCCCTTCCCCCTTCTACCCGCTCCTGCCCCCTTCCCCTGGCACCCACCCTTCGGTGCCTGTGAGTGCTGATCCAGGGAAAACAGGAACACGGACTTAAAAAGACATCTGCATCCCCATGTGCACCGCAGAGTTATTTATTTATTTATTTATTTTGAAAAAAATGTTTTTCTTGTTCTTTTAAATACAGAAAAATGGAAAGAGAACAAAAACAGCCAATACATCATTTAGAGCATCGCAGAGTTATTTACAGTAGCCAAGGTCCGGAAGCAACTTCGGTGCCCATCAGCAGAGGAGTGGATAAAGAATTTATTTACACCAGCCTGCGAACCCAAAGGTCGCTGGTTCGATCCCCAGCCAGGGCACATAACCAGGTTGCAAGCCAGGTCTCCAGCCAGGTCTGTGGCTGGAGGCAGGTGAAAGGCAACCATACATGGATGTCTCTCTCCCTTCCTTCCTCCCTCCCTGCCCTTTTCCCTGAAAATAATGAATCAAATCTTTAAAAAATGAAAGTGAAAGAATTTATTTGTAAAAATTGTGTGTTGATTCTCGCATATTCAAACTGCAGTCTCCTTCAGAGGACTCTTGGTTTGATGCAATGCACCAGTGGAGAAGTTCTTTTCCCCACTGGTCAAAGCACGTTTTGATTTGTTGCTTTTGATGTCTCTTAATGCTTTTGCCATTAAAAAAAAAAAAAAGATTTTATTCATTATTTTCAGAGGCAAGGGCAAGGAGGGAGGAAAGAGGAAGAGGAGCATCCGTTTTGCTGCTTTTTGTGTCACCTCTTCCACGTTGGCAAAACATTTCCGTTTGAGGACTATTTTTCACCCAGCGAAACAGTCACTTGGGTCGAGGTGGGGTGACTGGGGAGGGGTGAGGCAGGGGAGGGGTAATGACATATTTGGTCAAAAGCTGCTGCACACTCAGCCGGAGCGGGCAGGTGGTTTGTGCATCACCCGTCGTGAAATGGCCAAACGAGCTGAAAGAATCTTGATTAAAAACCCACCGAAGCTGAACGCAGCTTCTCACAAAAGCACCAGCCGGTGCCGGGTTGGATGCGCCCCTGGCGCGCGCCCCTGGCGGGGGAGCCGGGCCCACAGGGGCCCGCCCACCAGAAGGTCGTCGCAGGATTTAGGGTCCCCTCGAGTGCACAGCGGACCGTTTGTCCTCCGGCCTGTGCGCCCGCTTTCCCCGCAGGCGAGGGCGCTGCGCGCGGGCGGCGTGTCCGCAGCGCAGAGGTCGGCGGGCGCAGGAAGCAGGCGGCCTGGCCTCCATCACCGCCGTCACCTCCGTCACCTGCGTCACCTCCGTCACCGTGGCCCCCGCCGGCCTAGCCAGTGTCCGAAGACGACGCGGCAGGGGCGCTTCGGTAAACGGCCGCCCGCGGACCCCGGTCCCCTGCGCGCACCTGCCGCCCAGCCTGGAGGGGGTGGGACACCCGCTGCGACTCAGGCCGCCCTCTCAGCGCGACCGCACCGCGAGGTGGTTTCAGGGGCGCGACCGCGGGCGGCTGCCGGGGCGCCACCGCGGGGGGCTGCCGGGGTGCCACCGTGGGGGGCTGCCGGGGCGCCACCGCGGGGGGCTGCCGGGGTGCCACCGTGGGGGGCTGCCGGGGCGCCACCGCGGGCGGCTGCAGGGGTGCCACGCGGTGGAGACTTTGCACCCTTGCAGGCTGGCTGCCCGGGTTTTCCAGGACCCGCCTGACGCCCGCTGTCGGCTCTGCCCCCTGCGCCGTACTTTCCACCCCCTGGCTGCGTTGTGACCGCCAATCTGCACTTCTCGACCCCCATTTCCCCTTTTCCTCTCTTTCAACCCTGAACCCGCTTCTTAGTCAATTCAAAGCGGGGTGGGGGGTGCGGGGGTGCGGGGCAGCGCGCCCTCTGCTGGCCGCCGTGCGGACCGACAGCTCCGGTGGCCAAGCTGGTTTCTCGCTGCGGAGGGTCCGCGTTTGGGGTTCGCGTTCTCTTAGAACCAAACCGGGGTTCCTCAGGGCCCTGTCTAAAGCGGCAGCTTTATCCATGGGGACGTGGCCCTGGCTGGCGTGGCTCAGCGGACTGAGCGCCGGCCTGAGAACTGAAGCGCCGCGGGTTCGATCCCCAGTCGGACCGGTGCGTGGGGGGCGGACCTGCGAGAGCAGCTCGTACACGGCTGTTTCTCTCCCCCCTCCGCCTTTCTCCGCAAGTAAATGGACAGCAGGTGGGGACACGGGGGCTGTGGAGACGAAGTGACCTGGCCCATAGCTCAGAGAGGCGGCGCAAGGCCCTGCAGCACTTCTTAGGGACACATTTCCCAGGATGGACCCGCTCGAGGGCAGCCACGGAGCACCCCGGGGCGCCCCCGCCCCCGCAGCCAGCGCCCAGCGGCGCTGCGCAGGGGAGACTTGGCCGGACCGGTTTCCGGCGTCGGGTGCGCCCGTCACCGCCCCGCCGCGCACCGTCACCGCCCCGCC
>PVIW01018570.1:0-11336 GCA_004026585.1 Noctilio leporinus | reverse complement strand
TCTGATGACTAGCGATGTTGAGCATTCTTTCATATGCCTCTGGGCCCTTTGTATATCTTCCTCAGTGAGTTGTCTGTTCAGGTCCTTTGCCCATTTTTTAATTGGGCTGTCTGTCTCCCTGGTGTTGAGTCACATTAGTTCTTTATATATTTTGGAGATCAGACCCTTGTCTGAGGTATCATTGGCAATTATGTTTTCCTATTGAATTTTGCTGATATTTTCTTTAGCTGAACAGAAACTTTTCAATTTGATATAGTCCCATTTGTTGATTTGTTCTTTGTTTTCCTTTGCCCTTGGTGAAGTATCAGTAAACATATTTTTGCGTAGGATATCCAAAAGTTTACTGCCTATATTTTTCTCCAGGACCTTTATGGTGGCACTGCTTATGTTTAAATCCTTTATCCATCTTGAGTTTATTTTGGTGTATGGTGTAAGCTGGTGGTCTAGTTTTATCTTTTTGCATGTTGCTGTCCAGTTCTCCCAACACCATTTGTTGAAGAGACTGTTTTTACTCCATTTTATGTTCCATCCCCTTTTGTGAAATATTAGTTGACCATAGAGTCCTGGGTTAATTTCTGGGCTCTCTATTCTGTTCCATTGATCTATATGTCTATTCTTATGCCAGTACCATGCTGTTTTGATGACAGTAGCCTTGTAGTATTGTTTGAAGTCTGGTATTGTGATTCCTCCTACCTTGTTCTTCTTTCTCAAGATTGTGGTGGCTATTCGTGGGCGTTGTTGGCTCCATATAAATTTTTGAAGTATTTTATCTATTTCTGTGAAGTCTGTCATTGGTATTTTAATTGGGATTGCATTGAATCTTTAGATTGCTTTAGGTAGTGTGGACATTTTAATGATGTTAATTTCCCCCATCCATGAACATGGTATATGCATAAGAATAGACCTATTGATCAATGGAACAGAATAGAGAGCCCAGAAATAAATCCAGGTCTCTATGGTCCATTAATATTCAACATAGGAGGAAGGAACATCAAATGGAGTAAAAACAGTCTCTTCAACAAGTGGTGTTGGGAGAACTGGACAGCAACATGCAATAAATAAATAAGTAAATAAATATAACTAGACCACCAACTACACCATACACCAGAATAAACTCAAGATGGATAAAGGACTTAAACATAAGGAGTGACATCATAAAGGTCCTAGAGAAAAATATAGGCAGTAAAATTTTAGATATCCTATGCAGAAATATGTTTACTGATACTTCTCCAAGGGCAAAGGAAATAAAAGAACAAATAAACAAACGGGATTATATCAAACTGAAAAGTTTCTGTTCAGATAAAGAAAACACCAGCAAAATTAAAAGGGAACCAACTGTACGAGGAATCATATTTGCCAATGATTCCTCAGAGAAGGGTTTGATATCCAAAATATGTAAAGAATTTAATGTGACTCCACACCAGGGAGACAGACAGCCAAATTTAAAAAATGGGCAAAGAACCTGAACAGATACCTCTCTGAGGAAGACATACAAAAGAGCCCAAAGGCATATGAAAGAATGCTTGACATTACTAGCCATCAGAGAGATGCAAATTAAAACCACAATAAGATACCAACTCACAAGTGTCAGAATGGCAGTCATCAACAAATCAACAAACAAGGGTTGGGGAGGATGTGGGGAAAAGGGAACACTGGTGCATGTTTGGTGGGAATGCAGACTGGTGCAGCCACTTTGGAAATCAGTGTGGAGTTTCCTTAAAAATCTAAAAATGGACCTGCCTTTTGATCCAGAATTTCCACAACTAGGACTATACCTGAAGAATCCTGAATCACCAATTCATAAGAACCTATGTACACCTAAGTTCATAGCAGCACTATTTACAATAGCCAAGTGCTGGAAACAGCCTAATTGCCCATCAGTGGATGATTGGATCCAAAAACTTTGGTACATTTACACAATGGAATACTATACAGCAGAATGAAAGAAGGAACTCCTAACCTTTGCAACAACATGGATGGAACTGGGACATATTTTGCTTATGAAATAAGCCAGCCAGTGAAAGACAAATACTATATGATCTCACCCATTACAGGACACTAATGAACGAAACAACAAACAAGCAAAACAGCACCAGATACATGAATCCAAGGAATAGACCTTCAGTAGGCAGAGGGATGGGGGAGTGGGAAGGGAGGACATGGAAGCAAAGAAGGGGAGTATTTTAATCAAGGAATTAGCATGGATGACCCATGGACATGAACCACAAGTGGGACTGACATTGGGGGGATTGAATGAGTAGGGAAGGGGGTAGAAGGAAGGGGAAATGGGATGAATGTAATACAATAACAATTAACTTTTAAAAATAAGTACAGGAAAAAGAACATGAGGTGACTAATGACAGGAAAAGTGTTTTTGGTAGGCTGGAAGGGGAAGAATGAGTCAGAGTGCAGGATAGAAACAAGTTGTAGCAGGAAAGTAAATAAAATTTGAAAGGAAAATAAGATGAAAGAAGAATGTAAAATTGATTAAGGGAAGGGATGATTAAAATATAAGATTAGAAATAAACTATGGTATAAAAACTAGTAGCCTAATAGGCACAAACTTCAAAGGCAAGAAATTGATGTTAAAAAGCTATTCAGGATAGAAAATAACACAAATCTTTGAGAAGCCTGTGGTGGAATTCATCTCAGTAGAATCTAGTTGTACCACTGGCTTCTTTTTCTGAATCTGCCCTAGTGAATTCAGATGCCATTTATGTGCATTCTCTGGTTGTAATTGAGTTTTGGTACCCCAGTTTGGGCCAGGCAGCCTGTTAAAAACTATGAGCAATCCACCTGTCTGGTAGCACAGTGGATAAGGCACCGGCCTGTGAACCCAAAGGTCACAGGTTCGATTCCCCAGCCAGGGCACATAACAAGGTTGCAAACCAGGTATCCAGTCAGGTCTGCGGCTGAAGGCAGGTGAAAAGCAACCATACATTGATGTCTTTCTCCCTCTCTCCCTTCCCCTCTTTCTAAAAATAATGAAATAAAATCTTAAAAAAAAAAAAAAAAAGCGACACCAGCTTTAAAAAAACAAGCAAACAAACAAAACAAAAAAACTATGAGCAATCCACAGTCTATGGCTGTCTTCTATTTTTAATCTAGCCCATCTGAAATCAGCAACCAGGTTTAACACCATGGAGTCGGGCAGAGTAGTTCTTATGGTCAGGGCTGTTCCTTCCCCTTAGGGAGATGCTGTTTGTGGGGGAGTAGTCTGCCTGAGCAAGATGGCTCCTACAGTATGGAGGTTGACAATGCACAGGGATCCCATTTGCCACTTCCTCATTTCTCTCCCCAAAGCTTCCAGACTCTCCTCAAATGTCTCTCATCCACTCTGCCCTCACTTTGCCAGAGTCCAGGGTAAGTAGCTGCAAACAAAATTGTGTGTGTTCTACTTTGAAAGGCTCTCCATGTCTCCAAATGTCTCTCCATAACAGGTAAAAATCAAGCTACTTTTCACAGCTGGGTATTATCTCCGTGTCTTTCTGGCTATGGTGTTGTAGGCTGTGTAGCCCAGCCTGGGGTTTAGACCCCACAGTTCTAATGAAGAACCTTTTGGCCACTGAAATATCCCTCCAGCACTTCAGCTGCCACCTGTGGGAGCCCTGCCATTTCTCTTCACTTCTCTGCACTTTGTATCACTCACATTGTGGTGAAGTAGATCCTTCTATCTGTCTGGGGTTATAAGGCTTCTCTTCAGCCACCACTCAGTTGGTCATTCCAGATGAACTCTCTATAATTCAGCTGCAATTCCAGACTGGTCCTGGAAAGAGGTCAGCACAGCTCTCACTCTTCTGCCTTTACTAATTTGTGCTGGGTTTTGCTGATTTGTTATTTTTCCCTATCTTCATTTGATCTCATAAGCTGGTTAGTGGAGATGATAAGAAGTCCATATTGGTTATTCTAATGGAGGAGGGATCTTCTGATACATTAAAGTCAGCTTGCCTCCAAAGAATGAATGTGAGGCTCTTTGAATGCAAGATGTAAAGTTGTTCCTTTAAAAAAAAATTACAGAGGAGGGAAGATGGCGACAGAGTAGAGAGCAGTGCTGATGGTGTTCTCTAGTACCAAAGCAGCTAGAGGACAGGATAGGGCGCGTGAGACGTCTTCAGGACCCTGGGGATTGGAACGGGCAGCATCTGGACACAGGGAAGCACGGCCCAGAGGCGGAGGAGGCCAGCAGGACAGTAGGTGAGGCATTCCCGACCGGGGGCCGGCGGGCCGAGGTCAGCTCTGGGCAGGGGCGGCTCTGCCCAGAGGGGCACATTTGACTGGGGCCAGTTCCGGGCTCCCTGGCGACTGGAAGTCTCAACAGTGAAGTGGGGGCGGCTAGGGCAAATGCTGTAGGGAATGCGGAATTGAACTCTTGCAGGGGAGAGACAGTGTGAGAGACTCACTCCGGCAGCAGGAAGAGGAGGCTCCTTGCTGGGCTAGAGGTGGAGGAGAAGAGTCCTGCGGGAAGCCGGAGCTGAGGAGCCGGAAGTGCACCGGAGGGGCAGCGAGAGGGCCGAAAACGGAGCTGCTGGGCCACCGGGGAAACAGCAGCTAGAGGCCCCTGCGAAGGGGGAGGCCCAGCCCTGCACAATCACACAGGCCCCCAGGCTCCGCGGGAAACTTCACACCGCGAGCTGGCAAGCCTGGAACTAGTAGTGGTGGCAACTGACCTGCCATTGCTAGAGACAAATGCCTCACTGCCCACGCCTGGGAGGGGCTCATCACAGAGGCCACATAAAGGGCTTCGCGGAGAGCTGGTTGGCTTGGAGGCGTGGTGCCTGCCCCGGAAGGGTGGGACAGTGTAGGCGGACCCCGGACAGTGTTGACTGACAGGCGCGGCCTCCTCCCAGAACTGCGGGGGCGGGGCCAGTCATCACGGAGCAGCGAAGTTGCAAGCTGCCCTGCAGAAGTGCTGGGGGCAGAAGTGCTGGGGGCACGTCCTGGGCAGGAATCTCCATCAGGAGTGGGAGGGGGCTCCCTGCGGGCTCCAGAACACGCAGCCCTAAAACCCAGCCAGGCTGCTGAAGGCCCAGCCTACCTGGGGGCAGACACTCAGAATAAGCCCTACTGTGACAATCAGAGGCCCTGCCACGTGCCACGACCGGCTAGAATATAGACTATAAAGTCTTGACCAAGAAAAAGAGGCAGCATCAGGAAAGGGATTGCTGCCAATCTCAAGCACCTGAATTATACCGAGAGCAATATGAACTATTAAGCCCCAACACATCCTTTGCAAAAGTTACTCCTCACATATTCTTAATCCCCCCCATACCTCAATCCACCTAAATATCAAAGACCCTCCCCTACTATAGAATTAAAGTCTATTCACTCTGTGGCTATAATGCATTCCCAGTCCTCAATCTAATTATTCCTCCCTTCCCCAGCCTTTCTAAACCCTTTATTTTTTTTCTTCCTTCCTCTTTTTTTTTTTTAATTAAAATTTTTTCTTTTCCTTTTCTTCCTGGTAAAGCCCACAGGTTCTGGCTCCACCTGGACCAATCAGAAATCATAATGGGGGAACACACAGCTAAAACCTTTCTTTATTAATATTGATTTCTCTTTGTTTTGTGACTTTCTCCCCCCATCCTTTTTCTTTCTTTCTTTCTTTCTTTCTTTCTTTCTTTCTTTCTTTCTTTCTTTCTTTCTTTCTTTCTTTCTTTCTTTCGTTCTTTCTTTCTTTCTTTTTCTTTCTCCTTTCTCTTCTCCCTGATAAAACCCACTGGTTCTAGCTCCACCTGGACCAAACAGAGACCATAAAGGGTGAACAGAAACCTAAACCTTTTCTTTATTAATATCGATTACTCTTTCTCTTGTGACATTCTCCTTTTTTTCTTTTTTTTTCCCTCTGCTAAAAGACCTCAGGTCCAGGCGCCATCTGGACCAGTCAGGGATTATTAAGGGTGAACAGCCATCTAAAACCTTTCTTCTTATTATTACTATCATTTTTATTTCTTTTTTCCTTTTGCAATTTTTTTTTTGTTGTTGTTGTTTGGTTTGGTATTTTGATTTTGGGTTTATTTGTTTGTTTGTTTGTTTTTGTTTGTTTGTTTTTGTTTTTTTGTTTCTGCTAAAAGCTCGTAGGCCCAGAATACAACCAGACAGCCCAAATAAAGGACACACCAAGAACAGCAAGTGGAGAAAATCTGGAAGATGGCAACATTGAACTCCTCAAATCTCCTATCACAGAAGGGTGCTCAACTAAGGCAAGGAAGAAAAGCAGGTTAACTCAAGGAAAGAACAAAAATAAATAAATAAATAAAGAGCAAGCAAGAACAGACACCCAAAATAGGGACAAAAAGAATCAGTCCATCACCAAAAGGAAAGGAAGAATCCCCAGAAAGAACACAAAATGAAACAGAGGCACCGGGAATATCACATAAGGAATGCAAAAGAATGATGATAGAGAAGCTCAGTGAGCTCAGCCACATCAAAGAAAACTGTAAACCACTCCAGGAGAACTACAAAGAACTCCAGGGAAATTACAAAGAACTCCAGGGAAGTTACAAGGAACTTACTGAGAACTACAACAGCATGAAAAAGGACATGGAAACTATCAATAAGTGCCGGGGGAAATGAAGAATACAATTTCTGAATTGAAGAATACAGTAGAAGGAATCAACAGTAGGCTAGAGGAAGCAGAGGACCGGATCAGCGAGTTGGAGGATAATGTAGACAAATACTCCAAGACAGTACAAGAGACTAAAAAAAGGCCAAAGAAGACTGAAGGGGGTTTAAGAGAGCTGCAGGACAACATGAAACGTAACAACATCCGTATCATAGGGGTACCAGAAGGAGAAGAGAAACAAGGAATGGAAAACCTGTTCAAAAAAATCATGATAGAAAATTTCCCTAACATGATGAGTGAAAACATTAATCCTGTTCAGGAAGC
Source organism: Noctilio leporinus (assembly GCA_004026585.1). Classification (NCBI taxonomy): domain Eukaryota; kingdom Metazoa; phylum Chordata; class Mammalia; order Chiroptera; family Noctilionidae; genus Noctilio; species Noctilio leporinus. The sequence goes on along the minus strand of PVIW01018570.1, from coordinate 4,450 downwards.
ACAGCGGGTCCCAATGAGGATCAACCCAAACAGACCAACACCAAGTGACATTATTATTCAAATGGCTAATTTCAAAGACAAAGAGAGAATCCTAAAAGCATCAAGAGAGAAAAGACAAATAACATACAAAGGGGCTCCAATAAGGCTATCAAATGATTATTCCACAGAAACAATTCAAGCCAGAAGGGAATGGCAAAAAGTATTTCAAGTCATGGTAAACAAAAGCCTGCAACCAAGAACACTCTACCCAGCAAGGCTCTCATTCAAGATAGAAGGAGAAATAAGGAGTTTCCCAGACAAAAAAAGACTTAAAGAATACATCTCTACCAAACCAGCATTGCAAGAAATGCTAAAGGGTCTGCTCTAAAAATAAGTAAACAAATGAAATGAAGAAACAGAGAAAGCCAAAGAGGAATATAGACACAAATGGAGAAAATAGCAATGAGTAAATATCAATCAATAATAACCTTAAATGTAAATGGATTAAATGCACCAATCAAAAAACATAGGGTAGCCGAATGGATAAGACAACATGACCCACATATATGCTGTCTTCAAGAGACCCACCTCAGAACAAAAGATCGACACAGATTGAGAGGGAAGGGATGGAAAACTATATATCAAGCAACTGGACATGAAAAAAAAAGCTGGAGTAGCAATACTGATTTCAGACAAAATAGATTTTACAATGAAGGACATAAAAAGGTATAAAGATGGACATTTCATAATACTAAAGGGAGCAATCCATCAAGAAGAAATAACTCTGATAAACATATATGCACCCAACATAGGAGCTTCGAAATATATAAGGAAAATCTTGGAAGACTTTAAGAAAGACATAGACAGCAACACACTAATAGTAGGGGATTTTAATACCCCACTATCAACAATGGACAGATTTTCCAAACAAAAAAATCCCCAGAGATGTTGTGGCATTGAACAACACTCTAGAGGAAATGGACCTAATTGATGTCTACAGAGTCTTTTACCCCAAAGAAGCAAAATACACATTCTTTTCAAATGCACATGGATCATTCTCCAAGATAGACCACATGGTATGTCACAAGACAAGCCTCCACAAATAAGGGAAAATTGAAATCATACAAAGTATCTTCTCAGATCACAATGGCTTGAAACTGGAAACCAAATTCAAGGGAAAAACCCCAAAATTCTCTAACTCATGGAGACTGAATAACATGGTTTTAAGCAATGAAGGGGTCAACAATGAGGTCAAAGATGAAATCAAAAAGTTCCTGGAAACCAATGACAATGAACACACAACAGCCCAAAACCTATGGGATACAGCAAAGGCAGTTCTCAGGGGGAAATTTATAGCAATACAGGCCTTCCAAAAAAGGTTACAAGAAGTTTATAAAAACAACCTAACCACAAAGCTGCAACAACTAGAGGAGCAACAACAAACAAAGCCCAGAGCAAGTAGAAGGAAGGAAATCATCAAGATCAGAGCAGAACTAAATAACTCAGATTCAAACTACAATTCAAAGAATCAACAGGTCCGGGAGCTGGTTCTTTGAAAAAATAAACAAAATTGACAAGCCCTTATCCAGACTCATCAAGAAAAAGAGAGAGGACCCAAATAAACAGAATCAGAACTGAAAGAGGGGAAATCACAACTGATACTTCAGAAATACAAAAGATTGTAAGAAATTACTACAAACAACTCTATGACAAAAAATATGACAACCTGGATAAAATGGACACATTTCTGGAAATGTATAATCTACCAAAACTGAACCCAGAAGAAGCAGAAAGCCTCAATAGGCCAATAACAACTAGTGAAATTAATGAAGTAATCCAAAATCTCCCAAAGCACAAAAGCACTGGTCCAGATGGCTACACAGGTGAATTTTACCAAACATTTAAAGAAGAACTAACTCCTATCCTCCTCAAACTATACCAAAAAATTCAGGAAGAAGGAAGACTCCCAAACTCTTTCTATGAAGCCAATATTATTCTAATCCCAAAACCGGGGCAAGATCCAACGAAGAAAGAAATCTACAGGCCAATATCTCTAATGAACATAGATGCTAAAATTCTCAACAAAATATTTGCCAATTGGATTCAGCAGTATATTACAAAGATAATACACCATGATCAAGTGGGCTTCATCCCAGGGATGCAAGGATGGTACAACATTCGAAAATCAATAAATGTAAACACAGCATCAACAAATTGAAAGATGAAAACCATATGATCATATAAATAGATGTTGAAAAGCATTTGATAAAGTGCAGCAACCATTTATGATAAAATCCCTCAGCAAAATGGGAACAGAGGGAGCATACCTCAACATCATAAAGGCCATCTATGAGAAACCTGAAGCCAACATCGTACTTAATGGACAAAAACTGAAAGCTTTTCCCCTAAGATCAGGAACGAGACAAGACTGTCCACTTTCTCCACTTCTATTCAACATTGTCTTGGAAGTTCTAGCTATAGCCATCAGAGAAGAAAAAGGAATCAAAGGTATCCAAATTGGAAAGGAGGAAGTCAAACTGTCATTATTTGCAGATGATATGATAGTGTACATACAAAACCCGATGGGCTCCACCAAAAACTTACTCAACTTAATTAGCAAATTAAGCAAAATAGCTGGATATAAAGTCAATATCCAGAAATCAAAAGCATTTTTGTATAGCAATAATGAAACAACAGAAATAGAAGCGAAAAAACAAATCCCATTTACCATAGCAACTAGAAAAATAAAGAACCTAGGAATAAACTTAACTATCGTGGTTAAAGACCTGTACTCAGAAAACTACAGAACAATGAAGAAAGAAATCAAGGAAGATACAAATAAATGGAAACATATACCATGTTCATGAATGGGAAGAATCAACATCATTAAAATGTCCATACTACCCAAAGCAATCTACATATTCAATGCAATCCCAATTAAAACACCAATGACAGACTTCACAGAAATAGAAAAAATACTTCAAAAATTTATATGGAGCCAAAAATGCCCACGAATAGCCACCACAATCTTGGGAAAGAAGAACAAGGTAGGAGGACTCACAATACCGGACTTCAAACAATACTACAAGGCTACTGTCATCAAAACAGCATGGTACTGGTATAAGAACAGACATATAGATCAATGGAACAGAATAGAGAGCCCAGAAATTAACCCAGGACACTATGGTCAACTACTATTTGACAAAGGGGGAAGGAACATCCAATGGAGTAAAAACTGTCTCTTCAACAAATGGTGTTGGGAGACCTGGACAGCAACATGTAAAAAGATAAAACTAGACCACCAACTTACACCATACACCAAAATAAACTCAAGATGGATAAAGGATTTAAACATAAGCAGTGCCACCATAAAGGTCCTGGAGAAATGTATAGTCAGCAAACTTTCGGATATCCTATGCAGAAATATGTTTACTGATACTTCACCAAGGGCAAAGAAATAAAAGAACGAATCAACAAATGGGACTATATAAAATTGAAAAGTTTCTGTTCAGCTAAAAAAAGTATCAGCAAAATTCAAAGGGCATCTACTGTATGGGAAAACAGAATTGCCAGTGATACCTCAAACAAGGGTCTGATCTGCAAAATATATAAAGAACTAATGCGACTCAACACCAGGGAGACAGACAGCCCAATGCAAAAATGGGCAAAGGACCTCAACAGACAACTCACTGAGGATGATATACAAAGGACCCAGGGGCATATGAAAGAATGCTCAATATCACTAGTCATCAGAGAGATGCAAATTAAAACCGCAATAAGATACCATCTCACACCTGTCAGAATGTCAATCTTCAGTAAATCAACAAACAACAAGTATTGGTGAGGATGCGGGGCAAAGGGAACCCTCATACCCTGTTGGTGGGAATGTAGGCTGGTGCAGCCACTGTGGAACACAGTATGGGGTTTCCTTAAAAAACTAAAAATGGAACTGCCTTTTGAGCCAGCAATTCCACTACTTGGACTATACCCAAAGAATCCTGAAACACCAATTCATAAGAACCTATGCACACCTATGTTCATAGCAGCAGTATTTACAATAGCCAAGTGCTGGAAACAGCCTAAGTGCTCATCAGTTGATGATTGAATCAAAAAACTTTGGTGCATTTACACAATGGAATTCTATGTAGCAGAAAGAAAGAAGGAACTTGTACCCTTTGCAACAACATGGATGGAACTGGAGAGTATTATGCTTAGTGAAATAAGCCAGTCAGTGAAGGACAAATATCATATGATCTCACCCATTACGGGACAATAATGAACAAAACTAACAACAAGGAAAATAGAACCAAATATATGAATACAGTGAATAGGCCTTCAGTGGTCAGGGGGAAAGAGGTTGGGGGGAGTGGGGAGGCAGAGGCACAAAAGGGGAGCAGCTTGACAAGAACCTAGTATAAAGGAACCATGGACATGGACAACAGGTGGGATTGAGTTTGGGGGGAATGGGTGG
>PVIW01018569.1:0-11340 GCA_004026585.1 Noctilio leporinus | reverse complement strand
GTATATGAATACAAGGAATAGGCCTTCAGTGGTCAGGGGGAAAGGGGTTGGGGGGAGGGGGTAGGCAGAGGCAAGAAAGGGGAGCAGCTTAGACAAGAACCTAGTATAAAGGAACCATGGACATGGACAACAGGTGGGATTGACTTTGGGGGGAATGGGTGGGTGGGGAGGGGGACAGAGGGGAGCAAAAAGGGGATGAATGTAATACAACAACAATAAAATTTAAAAAAGAAAAAGAAAAGAAACAAAAAAAAAAAAAAGGAAATGTTACCCTTTGCAACAGCATGGATGGACCTGAAGATTATTATGTTAAGCCAGTCAGTGAAAGACAAGTACCATATGATTTCACTTATATGTGGAATCTAATCAACATAATAAATTAACACAAAAAATAGAAACAAACTTATAGACACAGAAAACAGACTGACAGCTGTCAAAAGGGAGAGGGCTTGGGCATTAGGTGAAAAAGGTGAGGGAATTGAACAAACAAAAACCATTGTGCAGACACAGACAACAGTATGGTGATTACCAGAGGAAAAGGATGTTGGAAGGAGATAGGAGAGAATATAGGGAGGATAAATGGTGGTGGAAGGAAACTTGACTTGGGGTGGTGAACACAAAATGCAATATACAGACAATGTGTTATAGAATTGTACACCTGAAACATAATTTTATCATCTAATGTTACCCTAATAAAATTAATTAAAATAAAAATAAGTGGATAAGCTATTGTTACACATAACAAAAGTAAATGTACCTTTAAAAATTATACCAAGACTAGTCAAAAAAGAGTACATATTATATATTTGTAAAAAAATTAGAGAAAGTACAAACTAGTCTGTCATAACATAAAGCTGATCAGTATTTGTGCAGCGATGAGGAAAAATTGGGAAAAGCATAATGGAAAGATTACAAAGGGGCGAGAGAAAACTTGGGAATGGTAGACATTAATTATCTTCATTGTGGTTATCATTTCATGATTGTGTACATATGTCAAAACTTATGAGAGTGTACCCCTTAATCATATAGTATATTATATGCCAATTATATGTTAAAATAAAGTTTACCTTATACAAATAAGACTTACTCTGTTAGTAAAAGATTTAAACAGATATTCCAGCAAAGAAGATAGATCGATGGCAAGTATGACTATGAAACAGGATTAATTTTCTTTTCTTATTTTTAAAAATTTTATTGTTGTTGTATTACATCCATCCCCTATTTGCCCCCCTCTGTCCCCCTCCCCACCCACCCATTCCCCCCAAAGTCAATCCCACCTGTTGTCCATGTCCATGGCAGGATTAATTTTCTTAATGGTTTTGAGGCCCTTTCATCATGTCAAGACACTTGTGGCCGATTATTTGAGGAGATAACTGTTCCAGATTTGCTAAGTGGTATCTTCATAAAAGTCTAAACTGTTCCCTGCAAAGTAAATCACATAATTTTCTCCATACTCCTCACTTATATGAATATATGTGGAAGAAGCAAGTAGAGTTTTTTTTCCCTTTGTTGAGAAGCTGAGGCAGAGATACTAAGCAACGTGTCTCAGGTCACTCAATAGGTCAATGGCAGAAATGGAACTAGAATCCAGATCTTCATCTTCTCAGTCAAATGATTAAAGGGATAGGTCTCTGTTGGAAGAAAGGGTTTTCTGTGTGACTTTACAGTGATCAGAATTCATGACAGGTTACTGAAAGGTAAGCCTGCGTGTTGGAGGAATCTGTGTTCTGTTCAATTTTGACACACTCTTGGGAAAGATTTCAGGAAAATTAAGTAAACCTGGTGCTCTAAAATATTTAAAGCATGTTTTAAGTTGGGTAGCATTTTTGCTTTTAAAATAAAATGTGTCTATCTTATCAATATGCTATTGCTTGATACTGCTAATCTGTCCATTTAGTACACAGAAAACTCACATTCCTCCACACATCCAGGAACAATATCTGAACCAACATTTAATTAGCTTGTATATTTTTCCTAAGCCAATGATTGGTTGTGTCCCCCACCTCCCCATACCACCCCTTTCCCTTTAGATGTTGCTGGGGAGATTCTGGCACAATTTAGAAAAAGGAGGGGTTACATGGGTTGGAAAAAATGACAGTTAAAAGGTGAGTTACCAGGGGCTACTGCTCTCAAAACAGACAAAAAGGAAGAAACACAACAGTGAGAAAAATCAAGCCTCTGTACTCCCCTCTCAGGGTCAAGTCCCTCTTATATGGGAATCCTGCCAGAAAATTAAAGGTAGAACCAAGAAAGAAGGCAACAGGGATAGAGGATGTTCTTACACTTGTGTTTAATGACCATTTACGGAGTATGGGCAGCCTATTCTACACCCCTATTCTTCAATGGGAAACATATGCAGTAATACACAATGGTAAACAGAGAGCTCAGCAGCTACGAAGACATGTGCATGCTCTCAGGCAGAAAAAAGGAACAAAGGACACAACCAGAAAAACATAGGTGGTGGAAGAGGTAGGGGTGATGGTGAGAGACTGGATTAGTTCAGTGTGAAAGAAAGAGGGTAAATGAGTTAGTCTGATTACATAGAAGCCTCACCTAAGGGTAGATTAGAACAGAATTAGACACAGATCTCTTCAAATTCTAGTGTTTCAAAGCTAGAATTTTCTGTTAAGCCTTTGCATTCCCTACTCTAAAATAAATTCTAATTAATTTTTTCCACATTCTCTAGTAGATTAACTTCCCAGTACAATTGCACAAGTGCAAAAAATAATTATATTAGTGTATATGTAGATTAATATTTAAGTAATTCAGATCTGTAGAAAATATATTTCCAAGGAAATGAGCATATGCCTCAGATGATATAAAGGCAAAAAGGGCAAATGTAAAAACAGCTACAGATATCTAAGAAGCAAAAAAAAAGGAAGAAAAATCTGAAAACAAACCTCTATAAACTCATGGACATGGACAACAGGTGGGATTGACTTTGGGGGGAATGGGTGGGTGGGGAGGGGGACAGAGGGGAGCAAAAAAGGGATGGATGTAATACAACAATAAATTTTTTTAAAAAAGAAAACCTCTATAAACTAACAGCATCTTCTAGCCACTGAAAATCAGAAATTAAAGGGAATAAAAAAAGCTACTTTTTCCTTTATGAATTATTTTTCAGTGTTGACACACAACAAAAGCACACATATAGATTGCTAAACCAACACCCAATGTAATCTCTCTATTGTGAGTCACTGAAGGCAAGGCTAGGCTGAAGTAGTGAAAAATCTGAAATACATAATATTTCTAAAGACATGCATTTTTATTACTTTCAAGTGCAAACAGTTACTCCATCTATGTTAAGACAATTATCCTAGTAAAGCACTCGCTTTCCAATGAGTTCACAATGGATTGTTCAGTACAATTCCAGTTACCTTGACTCAAGACAGAATTTTTCAATGAAGAAGATGCTACCTTGGCATTCAGTCTTTCAGAGAAATAACAATATTTTCTATGTATCAGGCAAGTACTGTTCTAAGCAGTTTACATGGATTGTCACATTCATTCGTCACACATTTAAAGTAGGTTCTGTGATTATTCCCATTTTACTGATGAGAAAACTGAGATTTAGGGAAATCAAATATATTGCTCTAAACCATACAGTTCAGTGAAGACATAGATTTGAACTCAAATAAACTGACTCCAGAGCCTGTGCTATTAACTAGAGTGCTGTGCTGCATTAGATAAACAACCTGACATCAGGGATGTGTTTTCAAAATGAAAAACTTTCAGAGTGTGTTTTGGCATCAGCACTACTAACCACTCTTTTCTCCATCTTCCAGCCTATGCAGCTACTTAAGTGACTCCAAACAAAGTTCACTGACTTCCAGAGTAATAAACTTCTGGCATTGCATTCTCTGGCATATGAAAAAGCCAGTTATCTCTAGTAGACTGAATTGCTAAAGCAGGAAAGTAAAATAGTACCTTTAGAAGGAAATTGTAACATGGCTTGAAATATAAAGGTTTTTGTCACCTCAATAAATTGAATAAAAAAGAAAAAAGAAAGAAATATAAAGGTGTTCTGCATAACTTTTAATTAACCAGGTAAATCGATCAATTACAACCTCACATCCCTGAGTGGTGCAAGTAATCAAGACTTTGGTTCAAGGAGCCTAACAATCATTTATATGTATGTGAATACAATTTATTATTTATTTATTATTAAAAAAATATTTTATTTATTATTTTCAGAGAGAAGGGCAGGGAGGGAGGAAGAAAGGGAGAGAAACATCAACGTATGGTTGCCTTTTACCTGCCTCCAGCTACGGATCTGGCTGGAGACCTGGCTTGCAACCTGGTTATGTGTCCTGACTGGGGAATGGAACCAGTGACCTTGGCATTCTCAGGCTGGCTCCAATCCACTGAGCCACACCAGCCAGGGGTGTATGTGAATACAATTTAAAAATTGCAACTCCAATTCTGTCTGCTTAACAAGCTTCTTTATTTATCTATTATATAGATAAGCTTCAGCCCAGGCTAGCTTCATCACAATATTCAAAATTATTAATTAGTGGACTCAATATTATGAAGATTTATATATTTACCTCTGATAAAAATACTAGTGACAATCCAATATGATCATTCAACATATTTTTCTGTGTAGTAAGAAACAACACCATGTGAACTAGGAATGATTATGACTATGGACCAAAAAAAGCAGAGGAATAATATTGAAGGAAACCTAAAGAAATCATCTTTTGATAGGTGACAGTTAAGAAGCTGCTGAGCAAGTTGCCATGGATACCATATCCTGACTATAATACTGGGCTTTTCCTCACAGTTAAACACTAAAGAAATGACTTTCCAGCTGCACACCTCCTTTCTGCACATGCACTACCAACTACGTGAAATAAAATTTCTATATTTTGATGGACAATAATGCAATGGGAAGTTCCTGTGCAAGAATCCTAACCCGCTGAAAAGATACTCAAGTGAGATTAATTCCATAAAAAATTTTTAGCCCATTTTTTATATTACCAAAGATTTCTAAATCAAACTCTGCACAACAACATTTATAAATCTATAGTAAAGAATTGGAACTCAGAAATTGGTCATAACCACAATAAACCTAATGAGCTTTTTTTAAAAAAAATCATTACACTTGTCACCTAATGGAACACATTTTTATTGTGCATTTATTTGAGATTTATGACATCTGGACAGAACAAATAATATGGCAAATTGGGAATCCCCTCCATAGACCACAGACACGAGACAAGGAACATATACCAAACTGTTATTGTGTAAAGAGGACACTGCCCCCTTTAAATTCTTTGAATTAAACAAAATGACTAAGACATTTCTGTCAAATTACAGTAGAAAATTTGAACACATAAAGCGTTCATAGAAAAAAAGCAAAGAAGGAACAGAAGCAGGCCTGCGTATAACACTTAGAGTATAAGGAAAATCAGGCCTACAGACTACAATAGGCCCAATTCCCAATTTTTTAAATGAAGGTAACATTTGTTAATAACGTCGTATAAGTTTCATGTATATGATACTACAATTTGATAATTATATGCATTATAGTGTGTTCACCACCAAAAGTCTAGTTTTTTTCCTTTTTATTTATTTTTCTTTTTTTTAAATTTTATTGTTGTTGTATTACATCCATCCCCTTTTTGCTCCCCTCTGTCCCCCTCCCCACCCACCCATTCCCCCCAAAGTCAATCCCACCTGTTGTCCATGTCCATGGTTCCTTTATACTAGGTTCTTATCTAAGCTGCTCCCCTTTCCAAAAGTCTAGTTTTTATTCATCACAATTTCACCCTCCTCCCAGCCCTCTTTTCCTCTGGTAGCCACCATTCTGTTCTTTGTATCTCAGTATTTGTTTGTTCACTTATTTTTTATATTCCACATATGAGTGAAATCATATAATCTTTATCTTGTTCTCTGACTTATTTTACTTTTTACTTAGCATAAATACCTTCATGGTCCATTCATGTCATAAATGGCAATGTTCATCTTTTTTATGGCTAAGTAGTATCTCCAGGTCTGTAATTTTACTAGCATGATGACCTTGAGAAATTACTTAATTTCTCTGCCTCATTTGAAAAATTTATAACATTTTGATGATAATACTACCTACACTGTGGAGGTGCTATGAGAACAAAACGAGTCATATATGAAAAACATTTAGAACAGTATTAATTCTTCACTAAATGGTAGCTTTTATTATTATTCTCAAACACTTAAAAATTCTTGACTTCACTTTGGTTATGGCAAAAAGTAATAATATAAGCTTATGGTAGCACTAACTTCCACTTTTTATGTTCTGGAAGAGCCCTGGCATAATCTTTATTACCTACCTGCTTTTGTATGTACTTTCTAATTTCTTTTTCCTTCACCCCAATTTATCCATTAACTTAAAAATCTCCAGGCTTTCTACCTTCCCTCACTGAATCCCTGATTTTTCTTTCAATGCCATGTTTTTTGCTTGATTTGTTTCTTTGTTGTATTTTTCCATTGCCATTTATCTCCCCTATACCACCCCTCTGCAAATCACCTCACTGATGTCCAGGTCTGTGAGTCCTCTTTCCTTATTGCTCAATCCATCCACCCCTGACACCCTCCATGGCTGTCATGCTGCACTCTACCTATGAGCCTATTTATTTTATTTATTTATAGAGGGGAAGGGAGGGAGAAAAAGAAGGAGAGAAACATCAATGTGTGGTTGCCCCTCATGCATCCCCAAATGGGGACCTGGTCCTCAACTCAGGCATGTGCCCTGACCAGGAACTGAACCAGTGATAGCCTAGTTTGTAGGCCAGTACTCAACTCACTGAGCCACACCAGCCAGAGCTCTGAGTTTGTCTCTATTTTGCTTGTTAGTTCAGTTTGTTTATTAGATTCCACATATGAGTGAAATCATATGGTACTTGTCTTTCTCTGACTGGCTTATCTCACTTAGCATAGTTATCCAGGTATGTAGTATTGCAAAGGGTAATTTTTTCTTCCTTTTTATGGCTGAGTAGTATTTCATTGTGTAAATACCCCATAGTTGTTTTATCCACTCCTCAACTGAGAGACACAAAGGAAATCACCAACAAAATGAAAAGATAACACCTGGAGTAAGAGAAGATATTTGCTGATAAATCTGATAAGGAGTTAAGTCCAAATTTATAGAGAACTTATAAAATTCAACACCAAAAATGCCAATCCAATTTAAAAATGGGCAAATAACCTGAATGGACATTTCTCCAAAGAGGACATACAGATGGCCTATGGGCATATGAAAAGATGTTCAACATCCTTAATTATTAGAGAAATGCAAATTAAAACCACAATGAGATATCACCTCTCACTTGTCAGAATGGCTATCATCAATAAATCAACAAACAACAAGTGCTAGTGAGGATGTGGAGGAAAAGGAACCATTGTGCTCAGTTGATGAGAATGCATATTGGAGCAGCCACTGTGGAAGACAGTACTGAGATACCTCAGAAAATTAAAAATGAATCTGCCTCTTGACCCAGCAACCTCACTTCTGGAAATATATCCAAAGAAACCCAAAACACTAATTTGAAAGAACACAGGCACCCCTATGTTCATTGAAGCATTATTTACAATCACCAAGATATGGAGGTAATGCCTTCTATGGGCTCATGTTCTTCACTTGTTTTCCTCTGCTCTCTGCCCTATGTATGACTCTGTGTTTTCTCTATCACTAAGTTGTATGACTCAGTAATCTACAGCTTTCAAAAATTTACATGACTTTCAAATTCTTGAGTCATTCATTCTTTTATTTTTGTTTTGCAAGCCCCCTAATATAAAATAATCTTCTCTATATCTGGAAGATATTCCTAACTGTTTTTGTTACCCATTCTATTGTATGTCTTTATGTGCTCTGTGAGTGGCTTCTTTCAGAATCTTCATAAGCTGTTAGCAAGTCTTTTATACACTTGAAATATAGATGCAAAAATACTAAATTAAATAAATTAATCTTTAATAAGTATAATAAGTAACATAAAAGAGAAGACACAAATAATATAAACCATAAACCAAAAGAGAAAAATTGAACAGATGAAATTATAAAATTATAAGGTAATAGTATATATTATTTTATATAAGTTCATTTGAAATGGTGAAATAAAATATATAAATAGAGTAGCTCAAGTTGGCCCAGAAGAAATAGAAAATGTGAATAAACCAATAAGTACAGAAGAAATTTAAACAATAGTCAAACATATACCCCCCAAAACACACGAGGCCCAGGAAATCCAAGTGATATTATGAGAAAAAATTCAAGGAAGAGATACTTTACAGTCAACACAAATCATTCTAAAGCATAGAAAAAGATAAACACTATTCAACTTAGTATTTCTCATTTTATGTACCTGGGGGAAAATAAAGCACATGGGAAGAAAGCTATAGGCTAATATCATTTATGAACATAGATAGGAAATATATGCAGGACAACATATGCCATATGAACATAGATAGGAAAACCCCAAATAAAATATTGACAAATAGAACCCAGGTTTTAAAAGAATAGGGTCTCCAGCCTTAAAAAAATTTCACTCTCTGAGATCCAAGATGACAGAGGAGTAAGTGGAGTTACACCTATCTCCTCTCAGGACCAATCTGGAATTACAACTTAATTAGGGAGAGATCATCCAGAATAACCAATAGAACACTAACTGAAGAGAGGCCTTTTAACCATGGACAGAAGAGGCCACTTCATCACAATGTGATTGGTAGGCAGTGTGGAGACATGAGAGGACTGGCTGGGCTCCCATGGAGAGCAGCTGAAGGGACAAAGGAACACCTCAGCAGCTGGGGATTCCACCTGAGAAGAGTAAGGTCTAAATCCCCAGCTGGACTTCCCAGGCTACAGCAACAAAGCTGAGATATAGTGTCATTTGCAAATAATGACAGTTTTACTTCCCCCTTTCCAATTTAGATGCCTTTTATTTCTTTTTCTTGTCTGATCACTGTGGCTAGAACTTCCAGTACTACTATAATCAATAAGAGTTGTGAAAGCAGACACCCTTGTCTTGTTTCTGATTTTGAGGGGAAAGCTTTTAGTTTTTTTCCATTGGGTATAATAATTGGCTGTAAGTTTCATGTATATGGCCTCTATTATGTTGAGGTTTTTATGATATATGAGTGCTATACTTTATCAAATGCATTTTCAGTATTTATTGATATCATGTGATTTTGGTCCTTCATTTTGTTCGTGTTGTGTATTATGTTTATTGATTTGTAAATATTGTACTATCCTTGCTTCCCTGCAATGAATCCCATTTGATCAAGGTATGTGGATTTTTCAGTGTATTTCTGAATCCAGATTACCAGTATTTTGTTGAGGATTTTAGCATTTGTGTTCAGCGATATTGGCCACTGATATTACTTGGTTGTGTCTTTACCTGGTTTTGGAATCAGGCTGATACTAGCCTTTAAAACAAGTTTGGGATTCTTCCCTCTTCTTGAATTTTTTGGAATAGTTTGAGAATATAGGAGTTAGTTATTTCTTAAATGTCTGGTAAAATCCTCCTGTGAAGCAATCCAGTCCAGGGTTTTTGTGTCCCCATGAGGTTTGTGTTTTGTTTTTTGTTTTGTTTTTCAGTTTCAATTGCACTAGTTGTTATTGGTCTAGTCAGGCTTTCTGTTTCTTCTTAATTCAGTTTTGGAAGATTATATGTTTCTAGAAATTTGTCCATTTAGCCTAGGTAGTCCAATTTCTTGGCGAATAATTATTCATAGTAATTTTTTATAATCTTTTGTATTTCTGTGGTATTGTTTGTAACTTCTCTTTATTTTCTGAATTTATTTGGGTCCTGTATTTTTTAAAAGATTTTATTCATTATTTTCAGAGAGAAGGGCAGGGAGGGAGGAAGAAAGGGAGAGAAGCATCAATGTATGGTTGCCTTTCACCTGCCTTCAGCTAAGGACCTGGCTGGAGACCTGGCTTGCAACCTGGCTATGTGCCCTGACTGGGGAATCCAACCAGCGACTTTTGGGCTTACAGGCTGGCATCAATCCATTGAGCCACAACAGCCAGGGTTGTGTCTTTTTGTCTTAACAAATGTGGTTAAAGGTTTGCCAATTTTGTTTATCTTTTCAAAGAACAAGCTCCTGTATTTATTGATCCTTTGAATTGTTCTCTTAGTCTCTGTGCCATTTAATTCTGTCCTGATCTTGATTATTTTCTTTCTTCTACTAACTTTAGGCTTTGTTTTTGTTTCTCTACTCTTGTAGATATAGAGTTAGATTGTTAATTTGAGGATTTTCTATCTTCTTTATGTAGACCTGTATTGATATGAAATTCTCTCTCAGGACTGCCATTGCTGTTTCCCATAGGTTTTGGGTTGTTGTGTGTTCATTTTCATTTGTTTCCAGATAATTTTTATTTTTCCTTGATTTCATTGATGGATGACCCATTCATTATTTAAAAACATATTATTCAGTCTCCACTTATTTTATAGTTTTTGAGGTTTTTCCTTGAACAAATTGTCTTTTAAAAAGATGCAATTGTATTTTGATGAAATCCAATTTACCAAATTTTTATTATTAATTTTTTTTTTAACCTCTGAAATCTTTGCCTAACCTAAGGTTGCAAAAATTTCTCCCTCTGTTCTATTGCATTAACTCTGTAGTCTTGTTCATCAGAGATATTGGCCTGTAGCTTTCTTTCTTAGTTGTATCTTGCCCTGGTTTTGGGATTAGAATAATATTAGCTTCATAGAAAG
This sequence comes from Noctilio leporinus, assembly GCA_004026585.1. NCBI lineage: Eukaryota > Metazoa > Chordata > Mammalia > Chiroptera > Noctilionidae > Noctilio > Noctilio leporinus. The sequence continues at coordinate 646 of PVIW01018569.1, read as the reverse complement.
AGTTTGGAAGTCTTCCCTCTTCCTGAATTTTTTGGTATAGTTTGAGGAGGATAGGAGTTAGTTCTTTTTAAATATTTGGTAAAATTGACCTGTGTAGCCATCTGGACCAGGGCTTTTGTGCTTTGGGGGACTTTGGATTACTTCTGTAATTTCACTAGTTGTTATTGGCTTATTCAGGCTTTCTGCTTTTTCTGGGATTGGTTTTGGTAGACTATACATTTCCAGAAATGTGTCCATTTCATCCAGGTTGTCATATTTTTTTGTCATATATTTGTATGTAGTAATTTCTTACAATCTTTTGTATCTCTGAAGTATCAGTTGTGATTTCCCCTCTTTCAGTTCAGTTCTGATTCTGTTTATTTGGGTCCTCTCTCTCAAGTTTGGAAAAGGGCTTGTCAATTTTGTTTATTTTTTCCAAGAACCAGCTCCTGGACCTGTTGATCCTTTGAATTGTAGTTTGAATCTCTGAGTTATTTAGTTCTGCTCTGATCTTGATGATTTCCTTCCTTCTACTTGCTCTGGGCTTTGTTTGTTGTTGCTCCTCTAGTTCTTGCAGCTTTATGGTTAGGTTGTTTTTATAAACTTCTTGTAACCTTTTTTGGAAGGCCTGTATTGCTATAAATTTCCCCCTGAGAACTGCCTTTGC
>PVIW01018568.1:0-11339 GCA_004026585.1 Noctilio leporinus | reverse complement strand
TGGATATTGATTTTATACCCAGCTATTTTGCTAAATTTGCTTATTAGGTCGAGTAAGTTTTTGGTGGAGCCAATTGGGTTTTGTATGTACACTATCATATCATCTGCAAATAATGACAGTTTGACTTCCTCCTTTCCAATGTGGATACCTTTGATTCCTTTTTCTTCTCTGATGGCTATAGCTAGAACTTCCAAGACAATGTTGAATAGAAGTGGAGAAAGTGGGCAGTCTTGTCTCGTTCCTGATCTTAGGGGGAAAGCTTTCAGTTTTTGTCCATTAAGTATGATGTTGGCTTCAGGTTTCTCATAGATGACCTTTATGATGTTGAGGTATGCTCCCTCTATTCCCATTTTACTGAGGGTTTTTATCATAAATGGTTGCTGCACTTTATCAAATGCTTTTTCAGCATCTATTGATATGATCATATGGTTTTTATCATTCAATTTGTTGATGTGGTGTATTACATTGATTAATTTACGAATGTTGTACCATCCTTGCATCCCTGGGATGAAGCCCACTTGATCATGGTGTATGATTTTTGTAATATACTGCTGAATCTGATTGGCCAATATTTTGTTGAGTATTTTAGCATCTATGTTCATTAGAGATATTGGCCTGTAGCTTTCTTTCTTAGTTGTGTCTTGCCCTGGTTTGGGGATTAGAATAATATTGGCCTCATAGAAAGAGTTTGGGAGTCTTCCCTCTTCCTGAATTTTTTGGTATCGTTTCAGGGGGATAGGAGTTAGTTCTTCTTTAAATATTTGTTAAATTCACCTGTGTAGCCATCTGGTCAAGGGCTTTTGTGCTTTGGGAGATTTTGGATTACTTCTTGAATTTCACTAGTTGTTATTGGCCTATTGAGGCTTTCTGCTTCTTTTGGGTTCAGTTTTGGTAGATTATACCTTTCCAGAAATAGGTCCATTTCATCCAGGTTGTCATATTTTTTGTCATAGAGTTGTTTGTAGTAATTTCTTACAATCTTTTGTATTTCTGAGGTATGAGTTGTGATTTCCCCTCTTTCAGTTCTGATTCTGTTTATTTGGGTCCTCTCTCTTTTTCTTGATGAGTCTGGATAAGGGCTTGTCAATTTTGTTTATTTTTTCAAATACCAGCTCCTGGTCCTGTCGATTCTTCAAATTGTAGTTTGAGTATCTGAGTTATTTAGTTCTGCTCTTGATGATTTCCTTCCTTCTGCTTGCTCTGGGCTTTGTTTGTTGTTGCTCCTCTAGTTGTTGCAACTTTGTGGTTAGGTCATTTCTATATGCTTCTTGTAACCGTTTTTGGAAGGCCTTTATGGCTATAAATTTCCCCCTGAGAACTGCCTTTGCTGTATCCCATAGGTTTTGGGCTGCTGTGTGTTCATTGTCATTTGTTTCCAGGAACTTTTTGATTTCATCTTTGATCTCATAGTTGACCCCTTCATTGCTTAAAAGCATGTTATTCAGTCTCCATGAGTTAGAGAATTTTTGTGTTTTTCCCTTGAATTTAGTTTCTAGTTTCAAGCCATCGTGATCTGAGAAGATACTTTGTATGATTTCCATTTTCCTGTATTTGTGGAGGCTTGTCTTGTGACCTACCGTGTGGTCTATCTTATAGAATGATCCATGTGCATTTGAAAAGAATGTGTATTTTGTTTTTACACCATACCACCCTGAATGCGCCCAATCTCATCTGAAAAGAATGTGTATTTTGCTTCTTTGGGGTAAAAGACTCTGTATACATTAGTTAGGTCCATTTCCTCTAGAGCGTTGTTCAATGCCACCACGTCTTTCATTATTTTTTGTTTGGAAAGTCTGTCCATTGTTGATAGTGGGGTATTAAGCTCCCCTACTATTAGTGTGTTGCTGTCTATATCTTTCTTATATATTTCGGAGCTCCTAGGTTGGGTGCCTATATGTGTACCAGAGTTATTTCTTCTTGATGGATTGTTCCCTTAAGTATTATGAAATGTCCATCTTTGTCTCTTGTTATGGCCTTCATTGTAAAATCTATTTTGTCTGAAATCAGTATTGTTACTCCAGCTTTTTTATGAGTGTACATTTTCTTGATATATAATTTTCCCTCCCTTCACTCTCATTCTGTGTCGATCTTTTGTTCTGAGTTGGGTCTGTTGAAGACAGCATATATGTGGGTCATGTGTTCTTATCCATTCAGCCAATCTATGTATTTTGTTTGGTGCATTTAATCCATTTACTTTTAAGGTTATTATTGATTGATACTTATTCGTTGCCATTTTGTCCCTTTGTATCTGTCTTCCTCTTTGGCTTTCTCCGTTTCTTCCTTTTATTTACTTATTTATTTATTTATAAAGCAGACTCTTTAGCATTTCTTGCAATGCTCGTTTGGTAGAGATGTATTCTTTAATCTTTTTTTGTCTGGGAAACTCCTTATTTCTCCTTGTATCTTGAATGAGAGCCTTGCTGGGTAGAGTATTCTTGGTTGCCGGCCTTTGTTTCCCATTACTTGAAATACTTTTTGCCATTCTCTTCTGGCTTGAATTGTTCCTGTTGAATAATCATTTGATAGCCTTATTGGAGCCCCCTTATATGTTTTTTTGTCATTTCTCTCTTGATGCTTTTAGGATTCTCTCTTTGCCTTTGAAATTAGCCATTTTAATAATAATGTGCCTTGGTGTCGGTATATTTGAGTTGATCTTCATTAGGACCCTCTGTGCTTCCTGGACTTGAATTATGTTTTCACTCATCATGTTAGGGAAATTTTCTATCATGACTTTTTTGAACAGGTTTTCCATTCCTTGTTTCTCTTCTCCTGGTATCCCTATGATATGGATGTTGTTACGTTTCATGTTGTCCTGCAGCTCTCTTAAACCCTCTTCAGTCTTGTTCAGCCTTTTTTTATTCTCTTGTACTGTCTTTGAGTATTTGTCTACATTATCTTCCAACTCACTGATCTGGTCCTCTGCTTCCTCTAGCCTACTGTTGATTCCTTCTACTGTATTAAGAAGTTGTACTCTTTATTTCCTCCTGGCACTTATTGATAGTTTCTATGTCCTTTTTGATGCTGTTGTAGTTCTCAGTAAGTTCCTTGTAACTTCCCTGGAGTTGTTTATAGTTTTCTTTTCATTGGGTAAACTCATTGAACTTCTCTATCATCATTCTTTTGAATTCCTTATCTGATATTTCCTGTGCCTCTGTTTCATTTGGTGGTCTTTCTGGGGCTTTTTTATTTCCTTTTGGTGATGGATTGGTTCTTTTTTTCCCCATTTTTGTTGTCTGTTGTTGCTTGCTGTTTATTTTTTTGTGTTTTCCTTGGATTAATCTGCTTTGTTTCCTTGCCTTAGTTGTGTACCCTTCTGTGTTAGGATGTTTGTGGAGTTCAGTGTTACAGTCTCCCTGGTTTTCTCCACTTGTTGGGTTTGGTGTGGCCTTTATTTGGGCTATGTGGTTGTATTCTGGACCTGAGAATATATACCTGGTTAGTCCATGTGGTGCCAAGCTCTGTGGGCTTTAGCAGGAATAAAAGAAAAAGGAAGAAAGAATAGAATAAAGAAAAGGTTTAAGTGGCTGGGGAGGGGTGGAATACTTAGATTGAGGAAATAAAAAGTAGGGTGCAGGTCTTGGATATTTGGGTGGAATTAGAAGTGGGGGATTAAAAATATGTGAGAACTTTTGAAAAGGATATGTTGGGGATTAATAGTTCATGTAGCTCTCCGTGTAACTCAGGTGCTTGAGAGTTTCAGCAATCCATTTCCTGAGGCTACCTCTTTTTCTTGATCAGGTCTCTGCAGTCTACAGTCTAGCTGGTCTTGGAGTGGCAGGGCCTATGATTGTCACAGTCAGGGCTTATTCTGAGTGTCAACCCCCACGTAGGCTGTGCTTCCAGTAGTGTAGCTGTGTTTCAGGGCTGCAGGCATTCTGGGGCCCTTCCATTTCTTTTGTTTGAAGTCCATCAGGGTGCTTCTCTGATGTTTAGAGTTGCTCCTCCCCCTCCAGCTCATCTTGAAGTTTCCTGCCTGTGATGGGCTCCTGGCACCCCTGCAGGGTGGTCTTCAACCTCACTGGCTCCTGTGATGACTGGCCCTGCTCCTGCAGCTCCTGGAGGAGGCAGCCCCCATCCTCCAACAGTGCCCGGGGTCCACCAACTGTTCTTGGGGTCCGCCAACAGTGCACGGGGTCCACCAACACTACTTAGGGTCTGCCAACACTACCTGGCTTCTGCGGGCAAGGGACAATCCTCCAAGCCGACCAGTTCTCCGAGGAGTCCTTCACGCAGCCTCTGTGATGTGTGCAAGGCATCCCCAGAGCGTCTGTAGTGCATGCGTGGGTCAGTTGCCCCAGCTAGAAGTTCCCAGATTGCACTTTGAAGTTTCCGCAGGAGCCTGGGGGCCTGGGTAGGTGCACAGGGTTGGGCCTCTCCCCCCTTGCAGGGGCTTCAAGCCTCTGTTTCCCTGGTGGCCCAGCAGCACCATTTTTGGCCCTTTTGCCACTCTGGCTGCTGCCCTTTCCTGTTTCCCAGCTCCTGCTCCCTGCAAGACTCTTCTCCTCTGACTCTAGCCCAATGAGGAGCTTCCTCTCTCTGTCTCTGGAGTGAGGCTCTTACACAGTCTCTTCCCTGCAGGAGTTCAATTCCTTGGTCCCTCTGGCATTTGCCCTCACTGCCCACACTTCACTGCTCAGATTTCTAGTCTCCAGGGAGCCTGGAGCTGCCTTCAGTTAGGGATGCCCCTGTGGGTAGAGCTGCCACTGCCCAGAGCTGACATCACCCCTCCAGTGGCCAGCCAGAGGCCGGTTTGGAACTGTCACCTGCTCTCCTGTAGGTCTCTGCTACCTCTGGGCTGTGCTCCCCTGAGTCCAAATGCTGACTGTTCTAATTCTTAGGGACCTGCAGATGTTTCGTGATCCCTATCCTGTCCTCCAGCTGCTCTGGTACTCGAGAGCACCATCAGCACAGCTCTCTACTCTGTCGCCATCTTTGATCCTCCAAGATTTTCCTTATATATTTGGGAGCTTCTAGGTTGGGTGAATGCATATATGTTTACAGTGGTTATATCTCCTTGATGCATTGTTCCCTTAAGTATTACGAAATGTCCTTCTTTGTTCCCCTTTAGGGCCTTCATTGTAAAATCTATTTTGTGTGATATAAGTATTGCTAACTCAGCATTTTTTAATGTCAATTTGCTTGAAATATATTGTTCCATCCCTTCACTTTCACTCAGTGTCAATCTTTTGTTTTGAGTGGGGTCTCTAGTAGACAGCATATATGTGTCATGGTTTCTTATCCATTCTGCTAACCTGTGTCTTTTGATTGATGCATTTAATCCATTTACATGTAAGGTAATTATTAACAGGTACTTATTTACTGACATTTTTCCCCTTTGTATCTCTGTTCCTCTTTTTCTCTCTGTTCCTTCATCTTTTCAAAGCAAATACTTTAGTATCTGTGGTAATAATGCTGGTTTGCTGGACCTGTATTCTTTTGTCTGGGAAACTCCTCATTTCACCTTCATTTTTTTTTTAAAGATTTTATTTATTATTTTTAGAGAAAAAGGAAGAGAGAGAGGCAGAGAGGGAGTGAGACATCAATGTATGGTTGTTTTTTACCTGTCTCCAGCTATGGACCTGGCTGGAGATCTGGCTTGCAACCTCATTATGTGCCCTGGCTAGGGAATCAAACCAGCAACCTTTGGATTTTCAGGCCAGCACCTCATCCACTGTGCCAACAGCCAGGGTCAACTTCAATTTTGAGTGAGAGCCTTGCTGGATAGAGTATTGTTAGTTGTAGGCCTTTGTTTTTCATGACTTGGAATATTTTTTGCCATTCCCTTCTGGCTTGTAGTGTTTCTGTTGAGAAATAATTTGATAACCTAATTGGAGCTCCTCTACATATATGTTATTCCATGTTGCCCTCTTGCTGCTTTTAGAATTATCTCCTTGTCTTTTAAATTTGCCTTTTAATTATGATGTGTCTTGGAGAGGGTTTTCTTGGGTGTATCTTCATTGTGATCCTCTGTGCTTCCTAAACTTGAATGATGTGTATGCTCATCCAGTTGGCTAAATTTTTTGTCATTACTTTTTCAAACAGGTTTTCTATTCTTTGTTTCTCTTCTCCTTCTGGTATCCCTATGATATGGATTTTTATTGCATTCCATGTTATTCTGCCTTTCTCATAAAACCTCATTATTCATTTTTAGTCTTTTTTTCTTTTTGTTGAACTCTGAGTATTTTTTTTTTTCCGTGTTGTCTTCCAATTGGCTAATGTGGTCCTCTGCTTCCTCTAACCTGATTTGTATTCATTCTTTTGTGTTCTTCAGTTAATAAATTGTGTTCTTCATTTTCTCCTCATTCTTACTAATGGTTTCTATAGCCTTTTTAATGCTGGTATAATTTTTAGTACATTCCTTGAAGTTGCCCTGGAGTTGTTTGTAGTTTTCTTTGAGTTCATTGAGCTTTCTTGTAACTATTTCTTTGAATTCCATGCCTGATAGTTTGCTTGTTTCTATTTCATTTAGCAGCATTTTTGGGGATTCCACCTATATTTTAAGGGATAGACCTTTTTCTCCCCATTTTGGGTGCCTGTTCTTTCTTATTTTTGTTTCTCACATTAATGTGCTATGAATCCTTGCCTTTGTGGTGTGCCCTTCTGTGGTAGGAGACTTATGGGGTTCAGTGGTGCATTCTCCTAAATTTCCTCAACTTGTTGCTCTTAGGGTGTCCTTTACATCATTAATTTGGGTTGTCTAGTTGTATTTTGGATTTGGTTTATGTGTTGCTCCTTGATGAGTTTTTTACTCCAAATGGCTTATTGAGAGACACTCCTTCTACCACATCTCATATACAGTTATCGAGCTTCTCCTAAAACAGAACCACCAGCCCAGGAAAAATAATTATACCTTCAAGGATATCTTACACCCTTAATCACACTTTCAACTGCAAATGAGCCTAGCTAACTACCCATGTTCACAAAGATAACCTCCACCCTTAATCACACTCTCAGCTTCAAATGAACCAGTTTTAATAAATATATAATAAGACTATTCTAAGAGAGGAGAAACAACTGAGTTGACTGAAATATAGATAATTTTTGAAAGGTACGAAGGAGTAGTAATGATAGTAGCAAGAAGTGTTAAGGAGATGGGAGAGAGAAACAAACTTTACCTCTTACATAGAAATGGGTTGGGTGGGGGGAAATTAGAATATAACAAGAAAGTGGGAGTATACGTTATTAAGCCTAATCAGAACACACACACACACACACACACACACACACACACACAAATTATCTTAAGAGGCTGGAGTGTGGTGGAATACTTAGGGTGAGGAATGGGAATGAGTCATAGCAGAAGAGAAAGTAGACTTTAAAAGAAAAGTAAAAAGAGGAACTTGGTGGTTAAATGAATTGAGAGAAGGGAGGAGTAAACTATGGGATTTGAGATACACTATAATATACACAATATTTACTTAAAATGCGCTAATTGTGAGGACTAGAAATGTTATTAAAAAGGGTATGTTGGGGATTAATAATTCATGTAGCTTTCAGTGTAACTCAGGTGCTTGATGTTAGCAGAAATTGATTTCCTGAACCTGCCTCTTTTCCTTGATCAAATAACTCTATAGTCTACAGTCAGGCTTAAGTGCCTTGAGAGGACAGGGACCAACAGTTTGGAGTCTGTTACAGTCAGGGCTGGTTATGAAGGCTTCACCCCCAGTAGGCTGAGCTTCCAGCAGTGGAACACTGCTGGTTCCATTGTGGATGGCGGGGGTGGGGTGCGAGTGCGGGGAGAAGCCCCTCTTTTCTCTGCTGGTCTTGCTAGATGGGCTGAGCTCTCCCTCCTGTGCTGTTCTACATGGTGGGCTCCAGGCCCCAAGGGTGGCAGCAACTGCTTTGGCTGCTGGGGCTCTAAGGCTGGCTCATCTGCCAGAGGTGCACAGTTGTTTGTGCCTGAAGTGGCTTCCCCTCTTATTCAGAATCTGCCTGGTAGGCTCTGTGGGAGTTGGCACAAGGCTGCATGGGAGGGGTCCTTCCTTCCCTGAGCTGCCCACTCCTCTGGTAGTAGCTGCAGCTCTTCTTTTATGCTCCTGTCACCTGCACACTCCTGCCTGACACTACAAGTGGGTGAATCTCTTTTCCTTCCAACTCTGGTTCTGGCAGTAGCATTCCAGCTCTCTCAGCTGTCATCTCCCCAGCTCTGGCATTGCTTCCAACTCCCACAGACCCTCCCCTGTAGGAGATCAACTCCTCAGTCCTCCAAAGTTTGCACTTACTGCTCACACTGTTTGCTGCTCAAATATCCAGGCAATGAGCAACCTGAAGCTGTCTTTAGTCAGAGACATCTGTCTGACCAGAGCTGCCCCTGTGGCTATTTAAATGACCTCAGCCTGCTGACCCAGTGGGCTCTGGAATTGTCTCACCAACTCACTTGTCAATCTCTGAAGTTGCTTGACCATGTATCTCGGAATCCAGATGCTTACCACTTTTATTCTCAGGGACTTGCACCTGTCCTGTATTCCTTACCCTATCCTCCAGCTGCTCTGACACTTGAGAAAGCCCTCAGTGCTGCCCACTACTCTGCAACCATCTTGATCCTCTTTTGTTCATATTTTTTTATTATTCACCTTCCTTGTATATTTTGTATGTGTATTAAATTTATCCCATTGTTCCCCATTGCTCTCCCCTGCCCCACCCTCCTTAGTCCCTCTTCCACAGCCAATTCCCACATTTTGTCCATGTCCATGCATCATTTATACTAGTTCCTTGACTAAATTGTTCTCCTTCATTGCTTCACTTTCCCCCTTCCCTCTCCCCTCTGCACACTAAAGTTTATTCCTTGTTTCCATGCTTCTAGTTCTACTTTGCTTGTTTAATATTTTCATTAGTCTCCTGTATTAGGTGAAATCATATGGTATTTGTCTTTCATTGACTGGCTTATTTTACTAAGCATAATACTCTCCAGTCCCATCCATGTTGTTGCAAAAGGCAGGAGTTCCTTCTTTCTTTCTTTCCGCTGCACAGGGTTCCATTGTGTAAATGTACCACAGTTTTTTGATCCACTCATCCACTGATGGACACTTTGGCTATTTCCAGAACTTGGCTATTATAAGTAGCACTGCATAGGTTCTTCTGAATTGGAAGATTTCACAAAACTAAAATCAAGGTGTCAGTTGTCAATTACCAAGGGGCTCTGGGATGAACTTATTTTCCAGATTCACTCAGGTTTTTGGCAAAATCTGCTTCCAGCAGCCATATGACTAAATTTGTTTCCCTTACTTGCTGTCAGTTGGAGGCTTCCTATACTAGAAGCCTCTTATGGTTTTTGAATCTGAGAACCTACATTTTAGAGCCAGTGCATTAAATCTTTCCCATGATAGAAACTGCTCTGAGTTTTCCTCTGCAGCAATCTTTCCTACCTTCAGGCTGAGAAAATTTTCTGTTTTTAAGAATTCATATACTCATATTGGACCCATCCAAATAACTCAATATAATCATTCTATCACAAAGTCCATAATAAGGCATGGCCACCTCAGGGTTAAGGACCTTATTCTGACTATCAGAGAAGTTGACTAAAGAAGGCATTATGTGATCAGAAGCAGCAGGGTCATATACATGGATTTAATAAACAGTGGGTTTCTGTGGCAAAGTTTTGTGCAAAAAACATTTTTAAACAAACATAATTTTAGAATCATGTTAGATTTATGTAAAGATAGCACAGAGTGTTTCTATATATTCTTCACCTAGTTTTCCTCATTAACATATTTTTGCATGATACATTTATTAAAACTAAGAAATCAACATTACTAATAAGTAAAATCCAGACTTTATTTGGATTTAGCTAGTATTCCCATTAATCTAATTTTTTTCTATTCCAGGATCAAACCCAGGTACCAAAAAGTATTTGATTATCATACCTCCAGAGTTTCCTCTGCTCTGTGACAGTTTCTCATTGTTTATTTGCTTTTTGTGATTGACAGTTTTAATGAGTACTAGCCAAGCAACCTGCAGAATTTCTTTCAATCTGGGTGGGTCTATTTTCCCTCATAATATGACTGGGGTGATGACCTATTTGATGATGGTACTATTTTCCCTTTCTTTCCTAAAAATTATTTTTGAATCACTTATTCTTGAAAACTGAATTGGAGTTGTTAAAGTGAAAGAAATAGGTTTCATTAGAAAATAGTCATAATCTTCATATGTGCTTATGAGGGTGTGAATTAGGGAGATAGTTGTAGTTAATAAAAAGGAGAAAGAAAAAATGGAAAAAATCACTAGAACCTAGTGATTATCTTGAAGAAGAGAGTTAAAAATGTTTTTAAAGTGTTAGACAGTGTTGGTTGTGGGAGTAAAGGAATATAAGAGGATTAAATAGTAATGTAAAATATAATAAAGATTAAATAACTAAATAATACTGGAGTGGGTGTTACAAAAAAAATAAAATTTTAGGCATGTGTGCACAATAAAATGAATAACAATATCAATGTCAGTAAAATCTAGGTGGAAAGGTAAACTTGGATGATGACTTCAATTTTACTTGGCTTTCTCTTTCAGAAGATATTAACCTAGGAGACAATCAAGGACACATTTGGAAGCATGAAACTGAATGTCATAAAGCAGGTCAAGGTTGAAGAGAGAGCCTGTTTGAAATAAAGTATCATTAAAATGGAAAACTTATTTTAGAGGTCTCAAAATTTATTCATTCCTTAATCATTGCAATTTGTTCAGTGGAACGAACCTTCCATGCTAAACATTTCTTTGGCTATACCCATGGCAGCTTCATTAAGACTTCAGAATAGATCCCAAGATGGCGACAGGGTAGAGAGCAGTGCTGATGGTGTTCTCAAGTACCAAAGCAGCTAGAGGACAGGATAAGGAGCGTGAGACGTCTTCAGGACCCTAGGGATTGGAACAGGCAGCATCTGGACACAGGGGAGCAGAGCCCAGAGGCAGAGGAGGCCAGCAGGACAGTAGCCCTCAGGTCCAGGCTCCATCTGGACCAGTCAGGGATTATTAAGGGTGAACAGCCACCTAAACCCTTTCTTCTTATTATTATTATCATTTTTATTTCTTTTTTCCTTTTGCAACTTTTTTGTTTTGTTTTTTTTTGTTTGTTTGGTTGGTTTGGTTTGGTATTTTGTTCTAGTTTTTTTGTGTGTATGTTTTTGTTTTTTGTTTTTTGTTTTTGTTTTTCTTTCTGCTAAAAGCCCACAGGCCCAGAATACAACCAGACAGCCCAAATAAAGGACACACCAAGAACAGCAAGTGGAGAAAATCTGGGAGACGGCAACATTGAACTCCACAAATATCCTATCACAGAAGGGTGCTCAACTAAGGCAAGGAAGCAAAGCAGGTTAACCCAAGGAAAGAACAAAAATAAATAAATAAAGAGC
>PVIW01018567.1:0-11341 GCA_004026585.1 Noctilio leporinus | reverse complement strand
TTGCAACAACATGGATGGAACTGGAGAGTATTATGCTTAATGAAATAAGCCAGTCAGTGAAGGACAAATATCATATGATCTCACCCATTACAGGACAATAATGAACAAAACTAACAACAAGCAAAACAGAACCAAGTATATGAATACAAGGAATAGGCCTTCAGTGGTCAGGGGGAACGGGGTTGGGGGGAGGGGGGAGGTAGAGGCAAAGAAGGGGAGCAGCTTAGACAAGAACCTAGTGTAAAGGAACCATGGACATGGACAACAGGTGGGATTGACTTTGGAGGGAATGGGTGGGTGGGGAGAGGGACAGAGGGGAGCAAAAAGGGGATGGATACAACAACAATATTGTTGTTTTAATACAACAACAATAAAAATTAAAAAAAAAAAAAAAAAAGAGTTGCAGTCCAGCTGCTCTTCAGCTGGAAAGAGGGGTGTGAGGGGGCCACTTGGGGACACCTGGGCCCTGACTCCGGGCCTCACCTCAGCTCCCACATGAGGCTTTGATGGCTCTGAATTTGGCTCAAGAACCAGCAGATATTCATGTTTGTGTTCATTCCTGAAACAGAAGTATTAGCACTTCTTTCTGGAAAATTTATTATTCACATGTGAGGTCTTCTGGATCTAACTTTCAAGTTTTTTTTTTTTTTTCCCCTGTTCTTTAATATTTCCATCTGCTTGTAATTTTGTTCTACATTTTGAGATTTTTCTTCTGGGCCACTAATGAACATCTCGACCATCCTCTGCTTCAATTCATCAATTAAAAATTTAAATGCAAAAGGCATGTTTCTTATTTCTGCACAGTATTTTTATGCTGTAACTGAGTTTCTTCTATTTTATTTTTTATTAGTTTTTGGCTCAAGTAGCTGAATGTCTGCATTGATTCTTGCTTTTCTGTAGGCCAGGTTCCTTCAGGTGGGCTGTTACTTTGCTCTCTCTCATGGCTCTAAGGGGAGACTTTTGTAATCCCATGAGTAGGCTGCCCTGTGTCAGGTGTTATGGCAGCTGGCAGGTGACAAGAGAGCAAGGACCAGGGAAACTCTTTTGGCCTTGCTTTCTTTAGCTGCAAAACTAGCTCTCTGCAGGATCAGAACACAGGGGCCACTGCCTGAGAGAGGGTGGTGCACGGGCTGTCTCCTGCCCACCTCTCTGCAGACACTGTGCTCTAGTCATTCTGTGAGCTCCCTACTGACTTTCTGTAGCCATCCTGACCAGGGTACCCTGGTCCTCAGCTTTTCAGCCTGGGTATGACAGGAGGCCTCCTCCTTCGCCTGCCTGCAGGCCTCATCAGGAAAGGGAGACAGGAAGGAAAGCCTGCCATCACTGCATTGGTGTAATCTAGTACAAACAACCATGACAACTTCCATGAAAGGATTTATTCTTTGGCTACAGAGAGATGAGAGGACAGTATTTATTATTGGTACCTGCAGAGCCTGAATCTATCAGCAGGCAAATCAAATACTTAAAATAATGTGTCAGGCCTACTGCTCTGTTTTTCAGACAGATTATCTCCTTTTACCCTCACAACAATGCTACAGTTATTATTCATTGGGAGATACACGGAGTAACCTGCTCAGGGTTACTTCAGATAGCTATTAGGGGGACTAGAATTATTCACTGTCTTCAGAGTATCTGCAGTTCACTGTTGGGCTGGGATCAGAAGCACAGCCTTCCTGACAAACTAGGTTCCACAGCATTACTCCCTGCACCCTGCATATGCGCACACACATGCACACACATGACCTACACACCAGTTGTTATGACAGTGTGACAAAATGCTGTCACCCTAGTTGAGGGGAACAGAACGTCATATTCTACAAAAGAGTAAAGCCTAGCCAGTGTGGCTCAGTTGGTTGAGCTTGTCTTGTAAACCGAAAGTTTGTGGGTTTTGTCCCCGATTGGGTATGCATGTAAGAGACACACAATTATTATTACTCTCGTATGGATGTTTCTCTCCCTCTCTTTTCCCCCCTTCCCCTCTCTCTAAAATCAATAAGCATATCCTTAAGTGAGGATTTTAAAAAACTAAGAGTAAAAACTCACTCCAACATTTGAATGTGTATGTTACAAAGAATGCTGCTATTTGCCAAACTCACACCACCAGAGGGAGACAAGGACCTCTAGCCAAGAACAGCAAGAAGGGTTGGCTTTCCAAACCCAGGCTTCCTCTCAGTGTCTCCTAGGCTGATCCTCAAGCTTCCAGAGCCCTTTGGACTGTCTCCTTTCCACCAGGAGCTGACTCCTTCAGGCGGACAGAAGGTTGGCTGGCTGGTTTGGTGAAAAAAAACAGAAATGTGTGAGTTCTCCCAGCAAATCAGGTTGCACAATGAAACCCAAAGGAGTTTTGAATAGAGAAATTTCAGACACTGAGATTAGGGTAATGTTTGCAAGGTGTTCTTGGTATGAGATTTTTCCAGGCCCCTTCATTCACAGAGGCATGGCAGCCTGCAGCCCTGTTCCCACCTGGAAAAAAACGGTTTTGGTTTCCCCAGCAATTTCAGGGAAGAAGATGCCCTCAGTCCTCTTCCTTCTAGAAACACAGGCAGCATTTATCATGTTTCACATACCCAGTTCCTCTAGAGAGCCTTTCACCTTGCTTACAAAGGGAACAGCAAGAAAATGTGTGCTCTCATCTGGAAAACTAAGGCATCTCCTTGGGTATTTCAGCTGCATGCAAGAAAAAACTATCTCATTTAAGCCAATAACATAACAAGGGACTAAATTCAAAAGCAAGCTTTTCTTAAAAAATAAAATAAATAAAATAAAACCTCATCCTTTGCTCACAGTCATTCAAGGCAAGTCATGAGCCTCTTCATCAGGAGGTACATGAACAGTTGTTCTGGTTCTAGCAGATCAGCAGGGTGTAGGGATCGAAAGAGTGTGCACATTAAATTAAGAATGCTCAGCTTGCAGGAAAGACATGTTTAAAACTTACTGACGTGTTCCCTGCTGCTCCGGAGAGCCAGCCTGAAAGCTAGCAGTGGTCTTGGGTACAAGACATAAGGGAAGGAAGATAGGGAGGAGGTCTGTGGAGAAGGGGTGGAAGCAGGGATTGGAAAAAGATATAACTAGAGTCTGGCTCCAGCAAGGACTTCTGCTATCTCAAAGCCCAGTATCTCAAAGCCCAGCGTCTGAGAACATGGTGAATTCAGCACCAGCTGGGCAACCACTGAAACCAGGTACTGTCACGTAGCAGGTTGGGCACAACAGCAAGGGATTCTGGGCACCAGTTCTAAGGCCCTTAGGACCATAACATTAATGGAAGAAGGGTGAGGGCTGGACACAGCAGGACAAAGTCTCTCATAACCACCTGAGTTCTGGATAAAGCTGTTTAGGGTGAAGCTGGGAAATTGCACAGAAACTAAGGGAGGAGACCCTTAATCAAAGCCCAGCCCCATGCACTTGGCCAGCAAAGTGGGTGGTTGGAGGGTAGGAAGAAGCACACGGAGCACTGTGGTTTAAGGTCACTTAATGGGTTCAGGATGCACAGGCCCATGGTATGCTGAGCCCAGAAGGGCACACAGGCCTGGGGAATGGACTGCTGTGTGTGGAGCTGAGGCAGAGACAAGAAGGCAGGGGCAATGGAGAGGCCTGGTGGCTGAGGAGGTGATGATGACTTAATAGCATAGAAGTTCAGAGACTTGACTGTTTGGCTCTGAGAGGGGATCTTTCAGTGTGAGAGTTTTAACTCTGTCCTTTAAGGCCCAATCTAACTGCAATGCATTGATCCTTAGGGGCCAATAAGACAACAAGGCCTGAGAACTACATCCCAGCTCTTCACTGTACACCCATAACTGTCTGCCATTCTTCTTGTTTGCAAATGGAATATTTCAGAAACAAGTTGCCTTGATGACCCTGTTAGAATGTTGTCAAGCCACTGTGACTTCCACCCCAGTATCTTGAGTCTGTCCAAACTGGGGTCCTTTGACCTCCCTGTGGGTGGAGCCCCATCTGGTCTCCAGACTGAATCTGTGCGGGAGAAGAGGTAGATAGTCTAGCACAGCTAACTCAGACTTGGCTGGTGCGCATTTCTGATAAGTCAATGTGCCCCTGTTCCTGAGACTCTCAGGCTCCCACAGGGGTTACCTGGGGATCTGTTTTGTCTGTCATACATGGATCTCCGTTAGGGGAAATCCTGGGCCTGGGCTTGCGCACTGCAGACTGCAGGGTGGTGGCCCTGACGTCTGCTGACTCCTTCATGCCTGAGCTCCTGCTCATCCAGGTGCCTTACCCACTCACCTGCAGCCTCTGCCTTCACCAGCATCTGCTGTTCCACAGGTTGCTGTCCCTGTCTCTGTCTCTGGGGCAACACATTTGCCAGATCTGAATATGTTCTGAAGGTAGAGCCAACGTATCAGGTGGGGAGAGGGAGATGAGGCAAGAGAAACTCCAAGGTTTTGGGCTGAGAAACTGGAAGGAACTGCCATCAACTGCAATGGGGAGGGCTGTCAGTGGCCCTCCTGTGGGGTGGCCAGCAGAAGACTAGGCACTCAGTTTTGGATATGCTAAGTAAGAGATGTCTATTAAACATCCAAGCATGGACAGTGATGGTCACCGGACACTCTGAAATGTGGGAGAGGTATGGACAGGATGGTAGTGTTTTGGATGTTGTTGGGATATAGATGGCATTTAAAGCATTGCACTGGATGAGGTCACCAAAGGCTGATGGAAAGAGAAAAAAGAAAAATTTTAACACTGATCCAAAAGACTTTCCTATCTTAAGAGATCAGGGACAAGAGAAAAACCAGCAGAGACTGGAAATGGCCTGCTTTCTTCAACAAATGGTCACATCCATGTGCTGGGATCTAACCAGAGTTTTCCCTCTGAGCTTCTGTGTGGTGTGTGCCTTGCTTCACATGCAGAGAGGATGCTACACATGCACTATCAGCAGAAGTCTTTTTGAATAGTTTTTACTGCAGGCTTGGTTTGCTCCAAATCTCCTTCCTCTTCTGGTAGCAGTGGGCCCGGCCAGCATTCACAAAGACAGGGCAGACAGACTGGCCAGCAGTGCAGTTCAGGCACACACCAGGCTGGATGCCAAGTTCACGCACAATCTCTCTCCGAATATGCTAATCAATTACACCTGTGGCTGGGTTTCTGGCCATATATATACTGTATATAGATAGATATTATTCATAGATATGAATGTTCCTCATCTGGTAAGTGGTGATTTTTTGGGAACTATTTTCTCTGTCTTTTTAAAGAAAAACCCAGAAGATTTTATGTTTGCTGGCTTTTTGAACCCAAGTGTAGTCTCCTAATTAAAATGTAAAACACTTAACATATAAAATGTTAAGCAATCCCATTTAAAAACTTTTTTTTATTAAGGGAAATTATTAGTTTTCGAGAGCTGTCGATATGAAATACCATAAATTTGGTGGTTTCAAACAACATAGTTTATTCTGTCACAGATCTGCAGGCTAGAAGATGAAAACTAAGGTGCTGGCAGGACTGCACTTCCCCGAGAGCTTCAGGGGAGGCCCTTTCTCGCCTCTTCCAGCCCCAGTGGTTCCCAGCAAAAGCTCCGGCACTTCCCTGACCAGTGCTGCGTAGCTCCAACCTCTGCCTCTACTTCACGCAGCCTGTCTCCCATGCGTCTGTACCCAAATTTCTTTTTCTTACAACATGAATCATTGTATTAGGGTCCACCCTATGGCCTTGATTATATCTGCAAAGTCCCTATTTCCAAAAAAGGTCACACTTACAGGTTCTGGGTAGACATGAATTTGCTGTGTGGGGATGGAACACTACCCCACCCAGGGCAGTAACTAACTCCTGTGCTTTATGGAGCAGTGGATGGGGTGGTCCCAACCAGGGGCAAGCCCATGTACAATCAATATGTAACTAAATACAATGTATCAGATGAGTCTCATAAAAATGACCATACTCACCAATTGCAAAACAAAAAAGTTAATGTAAGCACTTAAGGCAAAAAAGGATTTAGCCTAATTAAGTTCACATCACACTTCACTGTATTTCTCAAGTGTATTTTCAGAAACACAGAACTTGAGCACTGTGTTCACTGTGTACCATGAAATTCTTCCGTTGGCCACATACTTGCTCTCTTACCTATCATCCCCACTGGATTTGATGGTGTAGCACAGACAAAAATATATTAGCTAGCTCTCTGGTCCTTCCCTTCCTTTATCTCTGCATCTCAGAGAATCCCAGATTGCTTACTTCAAAAACTTTCAATTAGTCTCAGAGCTTTCAGATCTAATCGGATTGGATTTAAGTTACTGGGTCAACAGTGAGCCTGACTGACTTTTCTAGAACTAAGGTTATCAGACCAAACTGGGTCCTATTTCTCAGTCATTGCCAGCTGGCCAAAAGACAACACATAGATGATGATTTTATGAGAAGGAACAAACTTGATTGCCCGCACATGGGGTGGGAGTGGGGGAATCATTTCCTAAAGCATTATGTCCCTGAACAAAGGATCAGATTTGTCTTTTTTCAGGGAAATGGTGCATAAACATTAAGGTGAGCTTCATCATCACACGTATAGGTAGGGACACTTCTGTGCCTGCACAGTTAGAAAACATGGCTATACATACATGGTGTGTTAAAAAATGATGGACCTGGCTGGTGGCATAGTGGATAAGGTGCTGGCCTGCGAACCCAAAGGTCACTGGTTCGATTCCCAGCCAGGGCACAAAACCAGGTTGCAATCCAGGTCTCCAGCCAGCTCTGTAGCGGGATGCAGGTGAAAGGCAACCATACATTGATGTCTGCCCCTCTCTCTTCCCATCTCTCTAAAAATAATAAAATCTTTTTAAAAAAATGATGGAAAATCTCTGTCTCTGAGAGATTTGAGTATTACACTGAGGGGATAATGAGAAAAGTTCATGGGGAGGTCAGCAGAGGGTCCTCCAGGCCAATTTGATCAGTCCCAGGCAGTTTGAGCCATGTCAGCTGGCTGTCCTGCAAATCATTCTGGGTTGGTCCCTAAAAAGACAGCTCCAGCAGTCATCAACATCAGAGGTGGTGGAGGTGAGGAAGGAAGTTTAACCAGTTAAGTCTCAGACCCTCTGTTAAACACAGCAAGTTATAGGATGTGGTTACACAAATCTCATAATGAATCCAAATAGGTTTACAGGTTAATCTAAGCAAAGTGATGAATTCCTAATAATGTTAGTCTCTGCTTGGTATGATAGGCTGTAGATAGAGGTTCATTACAAGGTCGAACTCCTAAAGGTACAGCCTCCTAAGGAACACAAACTGAAGCCCTCTGCTTAGACATGACCATAGCCCGTGAGAAAAGAGTAGCAGAGTGGGGTGTTGGTCTGTGGACACCTTATCCTCACTCTGAGTGCCTCCCTTCCTTGCATCCTGGAGCAGTGGGGAGGGTGGCCCCAACCAGGGTCAAGCACAATTGACAAGTAAAGAAGGGCATGCAGCTTCTAGATTTCTTACACCTCAGAGTTCCATAGTCCACCTACTAGTGGCTGGAAGTCCTCATCTTTCTTGGCTGTCAGCACTTAGAGATAGTTATTTTAAAATGTACACAATCTAAAGAAGGAATCTCAGGTATTTACTTCATAGTATAGCATTGATTTGAACTTAGTTACTTCAGTTATATATAAGCTAAAATGATAAAACAGTTTTGTTTTTTTCTAGTCAGCATTCAACTTTTCCTTTAATGTCAGAGTACTTCTGTTATATCATTGGCCTCCTTGGTGTAGATGTTACGCTAAACCAGCTTATTTCAGCTGAAAATAGATCTTTGCTTTTCACCTCTGTCCTTCCTTCCCCAGAAGACAAATAGATAAAACCACCCACTTTGGATTGAGCTCTCAGCATAGGATTGCAACTATATTGACTGTAATCCCCTGAGCTAGCTGATACCTAAACAAGGCTGGTTATAAAAGCCACAGAAAATTTGCATCCTTTTCCTGCAACATCAAAGCTCTGCCAAAAAAAATATCAATCAGGCCATAACAGGAAAAAACTAGCAATCCACAAACTTGACCCCTTCCCCAGGGGTGCCAACTTCAACTCTGGCTGCAATTCTCAATTACTACAACTATAAATAGTAAGCTACTAACAACAGGGTAAAAGGAAATAATAATAAACAAATACAAATTTATGTATTGAAATACACTTTTAAAATCCAAAAAAAAAAAAAACCTTTTTTAAACCCTTCCTTTCTCATTTCAGTTCTTTTCCAGAAGTTGATTCCCAAAGGTTCCCTCTTTTTGCTAGAAAAAAAAAATGGTATTGTTAAACTTGTCAGGAAAATACAAAACACTAATATATTTCTCTAGTGCTCAACCAATAGTTGAAAAGGATTTGTGAATATAAAAAATAATCACATGGCAGGCTTCCTTTTGGCTCCTTTACCGAACTTCTATAAATGTTCCCTTGCCTCAAGGTGGGGTGACCCACTCAAAGTTCTAGGAAGCCAAGCCCTAGAGCTTTTATAAACTAAACACTTTCAACCCTTCCATTCTTGTGTTTGTGACTTAAAAATTTATGTAATACATTCATGTGCTAAATGATGGTTAGTCTCTAATCACATTTACTGTGGATAAATTAAAAAGCTCAGTGAATTGGTTTATAGATTCAGGATCAGAGCTTCCATGGTAGAGATGAGATCTGCCTGCTCAGCTCAGCTATCTCAAATGCATGTCAAATGTGCAAGGTGTCTTCAACCAAGACAATATGTGCTTTCTCCATCCTCATCCTGCCCTAGGGTGCCCTTCAATCACCACGGGGCATTAGTCATGAAAGCCAAAAAGCTAGGTGTCATCTTTGATGCATCCTTCTCCTTACTTGCCCAAACCTATCCCAACTCATTATTAGGCTATGTCAATTTTATCTGCTTTTCCCCTCTGGAGATCGTCACTGCTACTCATGTAGACTGCTTACCTTCTCCAAGGTCAAACCCACACACCTGTCATCAACCTCTAGAGTTATATTCTTCACCCCGATACACATTATCCATTTTCCACCAAAACTTGCAATTATTATACAATAGTTCACAAACACCAAAAGAAAAGTAGGTACATATGTACACTATAAAGCATAATGTATATTCATTCACCCATAACCCAAGTTAAGAAAATGTATTGATATTTTTTCATACAAATATAGTTCCCCTGCTTAAATCTGCACAATTCAGTCATTCAACTCTTTTTGATTCTTAGATTCTGGCTGCTGCTTCTTAACCTGAGATCTCCTCTGTTACTTCTGTTTAGAATACACTCCTGCCTTCATTTTCTTCCCCTGTAACTTCTCCAATGCAACCCTCCTCAGAGTACCCAGGACTTCCCTTCACAAGTGCTGACACTTGAATGACACATTTATGAGGGTAACAAGTCTAAAAGCTCCATGTGGGCACAGACCTTATCTTTTCTATTAATTATTGCAGCAATTGTCCCCCCAGTACTCTGGCACCAGTAAATGTATGCTGGATGACGAAGGAAGGCGAATTGTGTGAGTTACAGATGGAGAGCTGAAGAAAGAAAAACTTTCTAATCACCTAGGTTGTGCAGTCACTGCATATGAAAATTATTTCTCCGTCAGTGAACCCTACCTTTAATGATTCTAGCTTATGAGTTCTGTGTTTCATATAAGGATTGTCTAATTGCTTCAGCCTTAGAAATGCTTCAGGAACATATCAACCTGTTGGTCTCTCCATGTTAATTTCCACTCACTCAGGTAAGGCCCATGTACAACTGCCCTTAGGAAATGTGTGTGTATATATCTCCTCACCAGAGGATATGCTTACTCATTTTAGAGAGAGAGGAAGGGGGTGAGAGAGAATGAACTCACAACCTAGGTCTTTGCCCTGACTAGAAATTGAACCCAAAGCCTTTTGGTGTATAGGATGACACTCCAACCAACTAAGCCACCTGGCCAGGGCAGCGGTAGTAGTTTAAAAGTTCCCATCTTCACTTTGACTTGGTCAGTCAAGAATTTATCCTAGGAACTAAAAGTTAAGAACTCAATAAATTATCCATTAAAATTAGCACAAAATTTTTTAACTGAAAACAAGTTTGCATTAAGTATACACATACATTTGAAATAACTGTTCTATTGTTGTACGTGTGAATGTAAACTATTATATTCACCAGTAACCTTTGCCATGAATCTGCTGTGAGCCAAATCACTTAACTATGTTTATTTACATCTTAAATAGGTATCTTAAGGAACAAATAATGAAGTATTTATTATTACAAATCACTTAACTAGAAGTAAAATTTTTCCTTAAAAGTCAGCAGAAACTATTCTTAACATATTAACTGAAGTTATTTCTATCCCTTTTATAAGCTACACTATATAAAGACTATTTCTTAGCATTAAATTCAGGTTCTGCAGTTTCTGGCAATGACCCCTAGGAAATTCTCTTCATTACTTTCCTCATCTGTGGAAGACACTGTAGCCTACTTACCTGATAGAAAAGGGTTAAGAACTAGGAGAAAATCTATGTAATGACCTAAACATTTGCTAAGCTTGGTTATTGATTAATTACTAACAAAGTTTGCCAAAGATACTTTCCTTCAGGGCCAGAAGGTAAAGATAAGAAAACTGCCCCCTGACCAGAAAACCATTGAATGACACAAAGTTTTGTAATTATATCCTCATTATAATACTAAAATCTCCTCCCAGGGTGGAGTGCATTGCCATGTTCTGCACTAGCAAGGAGCCCTGTAATACCCTGGGTTTTTTGTTCTGGGGAGGCACTGTTCAGGGAATGATCCCCAGGGCACCCCTGGTTTGCTAGCCTGCAATCAAGTTCCTCCTACACAATCCATTTGGAGTATTCTTTTGGCTGACACCTATCATAGTAGCTATGCCTGTTTCAGATCAGTAACAGGAGGAGCACTGCCTAATTAACAAGGTTATCTGAAAGAGCAAATAAAATGACATACGTGGAAGCACCTGTCATATTCTGCGAAGGCAAAATCCTGTAAAAAAAAATAGGAATTTCATAGCACTGCAGAATACACAGGTTACAAAATCCTGTAGATATACTAAATTATGCATAAAGTGAAATACTAACCCCAGATTGTCTATTCCTTTGCTTGGATTAAAACAAATTGTCATCAACTATTGGACTAAACCCTAGAATGAATCTGAACCTGCAGTAGCAATTAAAATGTCTGGTGTTACAATGGAATTCTATATAGCAGAAAAAAAGAAGGAACTTGTACCCTTTGCAACAACATGGATGGAACTGGAGAGTATTATGCTTAGTGAAATAAGCCAGTCAGTGAAGGACAAATATCATATGATCTCACCCATTATGGGACAATAATGAGCAAAACTAACAACAAGCAAAACAGAACCAAATATATGAATACAGTGAATAGGCCTTCAGTGGTCAGGGGGAAGG